>JBBBDQ010001070.1:1725000-1932500 GCA_037127315.1 Ascarosepion bandense
CGTAAGTATCACGTGTTTGAGTTCTGTTCTCTACATTTCGACTTTTATCAAAGAGCTGGTTGATTTTGTTTAGTGGTATATCAACACCTCTATGGGTTATTTAATACAGAAATATAAATATTCTGAACGCAGTTCAAATGTATTGCTTGTAATTTTGCTATAAAAATGTAATTTTATACGTCTGTAGTGTTTTGTTTGGAGGTTCATTATTTAATAATAGCCGGGACCCTAACAGGTGCTACCACACCAGGTCAGTGCGGACCTGGGAACAACAGCAATTAAGAGGTGGTTTTACACTCCTCAAAATCTTCAATCTACCGATCAAAGGCCTTGTTGCCAAAAGTATTTTATTTTCATACCAAATGATCCGACAATAAGATGTGAAACTGCTAATCACCATACATTATTTTCATTCCCAATAATTATAGCAAACGTTAAACAATCTATCTATCTATCTATCTATCTATCTATCTATCTATCTATCTATCTATCTATCTAGCAAGCTAGAATGTTAAAATTGTAATAAGGTTTAGTTCCAAAATTGCTGTTTTTTAAGTATTTTCCTGGTGGAAAGGTATTTTAGGTAAGACTGTTTTATAAAAGAGTGCTTAATGTTTTTATGTTCTGATTTGGATTCCACTTACGTCTCTGTTTCCTTTAATGCAGGAAAAATGTCACCACATTGTCTAAAACTTCTTCAGTATTTTAACATTGCCGTGTCCAAAATGCCGAAGAGTATAATTGGGTATAATGAAAATGTATTTAACATTTGATTGTTAATTGCTAATCGTATTTCTTTTATCTTAAATTTAATTGCTTTTCATTGCAACAATCCAAACAGACATTCTACAGCCATTATTAAAGTTTATTCAGCAAGAATAAACTCAGGAAGGTTTGAACTTGCACCTCTTTTACCACTGGAAGCTTATCTTAGTGCAGAAGCTGTATGGAATCGAAGAATTGTAAAGGACCAAATCTAGCCAAATAGATTCGATTGGTGCGCTATGTACCATAGTGTTTGAGTAGTGGCAATAAAAAGCAAGTGAAATTAAGATGAAAGAAATGATTAATGAAGCTAGA
This sequence comes from Ascarosepion bandense, assembly GCA_037127315.1. Taxonomy (NCBI): domain Eukaryota; kingdom Metazoa; phylum Mollusca; class Cephalopoda; order Sepiida; family Sepiidae; genus Ascarosepion; species Ascarosepion bandense. The sequence continues at coordinate 1,726,081 of JBBBDQ010001070.1, forward strand.
ATATAATTCGTCAAATAAAAAATCAAATTTATTCAAGAGAATGCGCCTTATTTTATGAGATGAAGTTCTGTCTTTTCGAAGAGAATTAGTTCGATTCAGCCAGAATTTGTACTCGGCTCATCGATTCCCGTTCCGAAGCGCATAATTAATGCACCATTTGCTGATTGAAAAAGAAAAATCATTTGTTGGACCAATAGTGTTTTACGGAAACAGCTTTTGACATTCCATTGATAAGTAGTCCTTTAATTTTATTAGCCTTACAATTACACGAATTTATTGATTTTAATATTTAGCAATTACCATGGAATTAAATGAATCTATGGAACGTAAATATTTATTTACAAATGAGAACGTGATTGTTATTCTTTTGTCTAATTTTTGGAATAAATAAGAGATTTTACTAACTTTATATTGCTTTTCTTAGATTTTACAAGCAAGCTATTGCTTTTTTGAGGGAGTATGACTTTGATGGTCTTGAATTGTCCTGCAACAACTCAAAATTGGTTGACAAGAAATGGTTAACAGCTTTCATTCATGTAAGTCGCTTTGACATTTAACCTTTTTTTAAATGTATTTTCAACTTTTTTGTTTTTAACGGCAACTGAATCTTCAAGTAGAGCATTCATCCGACATCAGTATTACCTTGTCATCTGCTTTGTTTAATTTTACGCTGGAAGAATTGTTTCAAATCTTTTCATTCGACATCAATTTGCTGCTCAAAATGATTTTGCTCTTGACCTTTGAATTTTTTCACGCATCTTAACTTACGAACAAACATCTTAACTTACGAACAAACATCTTAACTTACGAACAAACATCTTAACATACGAACAAACATCTTAACTTACGAACAAACATCTTAACATACGAACAAACGTTTTAATTTATGAACAAACATTTACCTAATCGCAATAACAATTCAGTGACACATTGAATGAAGAATTTTTAAAGAAGGGAATTTCCAATTCAGGCTAAGATGAAATACATGTATGGAAACCCAAAAGAACCATTTAGAATAAATATTTTTCGATGATTTAATTTTAGTCCATTTTGTTGAAATAAATCACTAATTTCAATTCTAACGGTGTGGGGAAAGCGCAACACTGAGATCTGAATGCGTATTTGCATGGCCAAAGATACATTCCAAACGTTGAGTAGAATATTAAGAGACAATAAACTTTCGTTGGAAACAGCGACAACAACAACAACAACAAAAATAGAGTACTGAACTGTTATGTGATATCTGTCCTTATGGCAGCGAATGCTAGACAATCTCATCAAAGATGAAGGAGAGTCTCGAAGCAACAGAAATGAGGTTCTACAGAAGGATGATCAGAATATCGAACATGTAAGCAACCACAAGGTTTTGAAGAGAATGGAAACGAAAAAGAAACTTATATTTAACATGAAGAAGAGATAGCTGAAGTTTATGGGACAAGTAATGAGAAATGAGGGCATTGAGAAACTAATACCCACAAGGCAAATAGAAGGAAAGAGAGAGTGGGAAAGAATACTTGATGTGCTTGACTAAGTACATGGCAGAGCATGGTTTGATAGAGATACGAAGAGAAAAAATGTTAAGAGCATCAAGGCATAAGAAGATGTGGAGAGTCATAATTGCCTACGTCCTGAAGGGATGCGTCACATAAAAGAAGAATAATTGGATACCCGAGCGTCCGTGTAGAGAAGATACGATCATTACGGAACTCATCGTTTCGACTGACACTCTTCTCTTATCTGCTTATTTTAGAGGATTATTTTTTTCCTTTTTCAAACTCTCGATCGGATGTAGACTTTGATAAAAAATAATTGTCTGAGTTGTCTCCCTTTGAAGGTTTATGGCGAATCAGCTTCAAGTATAATCTGCCTGGAATAAAAGAAACCATTTTTTAAATCAATTATTTAATTCACATTGAAAAAAACTAAATATAAGCAAAAAAACGACAATAAGGAAATGAGTTTTTTCCTTTTTTATTTTAAGAAAGAGAGAGAGAGAGAGAGAGAGAGAGAGAGAGAGAGATCTCACACTGTACTTAGACGAAATAGACGACCGCAAATATATCTATGTTGATACATCATTGAATTTACTTATATGCTGATTATAAATACATATCTCACATCCAGAATGCCTCTTTCCTTTTCATGAAATGGTTCAAGTTTTACACAAGGCAAACTAAATGGAGATTCCAAACGGTTAATTCATTTTCATTTTTCATCTATAAGGAAGTACTATAAGCAAGCTTGAAATTCAGTGTATGTTATTTCGTCGAAGTATAAACAACTTTGTTTTTATAGCATTAAACCTGTCGGATTTCATGCCAAAGAAAATGAATTTGTGGGGAATTTTACTGCACTACTTAATTCAAAAGAAATCTGCAGCTGAAGCTCGTATAATTTCTTTTGAGACCTACGACGATCATGTTCTTTCGGAAACAACATAGAGATTGTTTCGACGATTAAATGATAATGATTCTAATGTTGAAAATAAAGAACGATCTGGAATATCGAACAAGTTTGAAGACAAAAAATTGGAGGGATTACTTTATGATGACTCATGTCAGGCACAAGCTGAATCTGTAGAATCATTAGAAGTTCACCACAGAACAGTTTCGAAACGTTTGAAAACATTAGGAATGATTCAAAAGTAAGGACATTAGGTGTCGTACAAGTTGATGTCAAACAGAATTCTAGTTCAAATATATACCCGACGAGGAAGATATACAACACACTGACAAAGATTGAAGACAAAGGATTGGAGTCATTATTTCATAAAGACTCATGTCAGACACAAGCTGAACTTGCAGAATCATTAGATTAGAAGTTGATTAGAAGTTGATCACACAACAGATTTGAAACGTTTGAAAGCATTAGTAATGATTCAAAAATAAGGACATTGGCTGCCGTAGGAGTTGAAGACGAGAAACGTCGAATGGCGTCTTGTTACGTGTGAACAGCTGATTCAACGGCAAAAAAGGAAACGTTTTTTGCATAGTTGGGTTAAGCCCGGCTATGCATCAAGATTGGTGGCAAAACCGAATGTTCATGGTTCTGCATTTGGTGGAATCAGCAAGGTGTACTTTATTATGAGTTGCTCAAACCGGCCGAAACCATCACGGGAGATTGCTATCGACTATAATTGATGCGTTTGAGCGAAGAATTGACGATAAAACGGCCGCTATACGAGCAGAGACACGACAAAGTGATTTTGCAACATGACAACGCTAGGTCATATTTTGCAAAGCAGGTGAAAACCTACTTGGAAACGCTTAAATGGGTAGTCCTTCTTCACCAACAGTATTCACCAGATATTTTTACGTCCGATTATCATGTGTTCCGATCGACGGCACATGGCCTGCCTGAGCAGAACTTTCATTCTTACGAAAATGCCCCGAAAATGGGTCGACTCGTGATTAATCTCAAAAGATGTGTCGTTTTCTGACGTGGAATTCAAATGCTGCCAGAAAGATGGGAAAAATTAATGGCTAGCGATGGAGAATAATTTCCGTGACATGTTTCTTATTAATTTTTGTAAATAAAACATTATTTTTCATGAAAAATCAGCGAGAACTTACTCAAAGTCCTTATAAAAAATATAACCAAAGGCAATATTCGTTTGACATAAATTCAAGCACTACTGAACTGCTCTTTTATCTTCAGTTATTTAACAATTGACTGTTTGAGGAAACACCCTGTTTATGAACTGAGAAAAACGTGTGTTTTTTTTAATTGGCGCCAATAGTCAGTGTCCGAATCTAGCTAGCGCTTTGAATAATGATTTATTGTAGCAGCGAGGTAAATAATTTATTGAAAGATTGGCACAACTTCATCCCTTCACTGAACATTGTAAAAAATAGGAATCCATAGATTTAAAATCTTGTACCAAACAAAAGCGAAATGGGAATTATGGTTATTCTGAAGATAAATAGGTGATATTATAATTTCAAAAGAGTAAAATAACAATTCTTCGAGATATGTTCCGTTCTCTATAGAAAAAACTTAAAAATCTTTGATGTAATTAAGTGTTGACATCAGTACATTTTCGGATTTGCTTGGTGTTCTGATTGCAAAAACTAAATACCGAATGAATGTTTTATTTAAATTTTAGCAAAGCCAACATTATACAATAATTATGTTCCTTATACAATATTATGTTCCTATTTTCATAGGGATTGCATGAAGCTATTATCCAAGAGGTCAAGTTTACGAGAAAAGAAAAGTTATTGCTTTCGGTAGCTCTTCCTAGTACTCGAACCCAACTCATGTCCTACGATTTTGACATCATCAAAAGGTAAGAAATATGATGAACATTTTGTTTGCATGAACGTCATTTGTAGTTTGGATGATATTAAGTGTTTTTTTTTATTCATTGCCAGGAAGAATTAATCTTATGTCTGGTTGTAATATTTCTACACAAAAGTTGTGGTTTGGCAAAAACGGCAGGAAGAAGGTGAAATTGCTACATTGGGGACTTGATCCACCGGGTAGACTACTCGAATACATGATCAACAGGGTAGAATACTCGAATACTTGATCCAGAGGGTAGAATACTCGTATATTTGATCCACCGGGTAGACTACTCGAATACATGATCCACAGGGTAAAATAGCCGAATACTTGATCCACAGTGCAAAATACTTGGGTATAACAGCCCAAATGCAGAATGTAAGAATTGGTGCCGCGACCCTAACAGTGAATTGCACAAATAGGGCATTGGTGAGGATATCTAGAGGACACGTCACGTAAGTAATCGGGGTGTGAGCAAAGTATGGTATTCAAGCATTTGAAGGAAACGCGAGAGAATCACATTCCTTCATTGCATCCAAATAAATTAAAGGGGGAACCTGAAAAACAACAGCCGAAAAGATGTGATAAAATTAATAATACTCGTCTGAATATTTCATTTCATATCACGAGATTTCATGTCAGAATTAGAATCAAGTGAGTTCAGCAGGACATTTTGTAGGAGCTCTGCAAATCTATCCACTCGATATTGTTTTTCTCTCATGAGGTGTTTTACTTCAATTAACAAAATAAAAATGGAAAATTGACACGAGCACTTTCTCTATTGTTCATCCCTTTTTTTTAAAAAATGATTTATTGTTTATTTCAACAGCTGTAGAAAATAATTTAATTGTAGTATTGCTTTAGGAATATTTGCACTTTACCCGAAAGTGTTTATCCGAATGTATTTGCGAATGAAAGAAACTTGCTAAAAAAAATCTAGACGCTGGCGGCCAAGAAAATTCCTGCAAAACATAATTTCGAGTTTGATGAAATTCTGGGGAAATGGTTTTTGCCGAAGTATTTTCCACATCTATTTGTATGACTTGAGAGTATTCTTTGCTCTTATATATATATATATATATATATATATATATATATATATATATATATATATATATATATATAATTGTTTGACGGTACAATACCTGTAAATTGGTTTAAAAATCACAAACGGAAACATCTCTTAAGGGATCCCTTTCGCCAACAACACATCAGGAGAGAACCGTTGGTAGTGATCAAAGACCGAAAAAATAGTCACGTGAGCAAAAAGGTGGGGGAACAGAGGCGTGTAAACAATTAGCGAGGGGGATAAATTGGAGGGGAAATGATTAAATATATACAATTAGATAAAATATGTACAACAGTAAAATATCACAACTGTCGACAAAAAGAGTTCGTTAAGTCGTTGGACTTGTTCGGGGACATTTTACTCCCCCACTTTTTTTCACCTATTTTTGCACATATTTTATCTAATTGTTGTTTTAAATCTACAGATATGTTGTTGTTGATTGTCGGCTTGAAGTAATTATTTTGCATGCTTGTAACAGTAATTCTAAGTTCTTTTAAAAATTTCGCCACTCACAGATGTAACTTTATAGATTCCCATTCAAGTTGATATATAAGAAAATATGCCGAACATCAGTCGGCGATTCTAGCTCTGAGTTATGGGCGCTCGGTAGAGGAAGGCGGACATTAGCGTGTTATATACAATGTAAACACACGCCAGTAGACGAGAGTGTTCAAAACTCAATAATTAAGAATTCAACACCAAGCTACCCGGGTTTCAAACTCGTGCCTGACGATACCTCACGGATGAAAACCGGGTAGCTTGGCATTGAAGCCTTAATTATTAAGTATATATTTTCGATCTACTTTCTTCTCATTGAATTTTGTATTGAACACTTTTTCATACATTTGGGAGCGGTTGTTTATTGTCTCCCTCTGCATTATATATATATATATATATATATATCACAGTTCATCAGTGTGGCTAGACATCCACTTGCTTCCAGCCGGGATCGAAACTCGACCAATTTGGTATCAGTCGGAGAGTCTGCCTCTAAGCTGTCGGTAGAGATAGGAGGAAATTTTAACGTCTTATATATACGCAGTGTATACACACCCCAGCAGTCGAGAGAACTCAATACATGTATGAAAAGTAATGCGTAAATCGCAGAAGTGTTTTTTGCTTTTTATCCCCAAAGAGCTTAATCGGATAACGAGAGCACAATATATATATATATATGTGTGTGTGTGTGTGTGTGTGTGTGTGTGTGTGTGTGTGTGTGTGTGCAGGCGGTTCAGTAAGGCTGTAGTTTGATGATAAAATGCATTCGTTTTATACAGGCTATGTTTCTATTTTCTTAATTTCCGGTGCATTTAATTCATTGGTGAATATTAATCATATAGATCGAATATTATACAGTGAAAATTTCCAGTCAAAATTCATGTAATGTTTTCATACCTAGGTACGGACTTTTTGATCCTCATCCATAACTGTAAGATTGATATATAAAATCTGTTTTTGATTTCATGTCAAATCGTTTTCAGTTTTTGTTTTCAGTTCTTCGGTCTATAATTGAAAAAAAAAAAAATTATATTTAGTCCGTTTAATAATTCAATTTGCTCCCTTAAAGCAAATTCAACTGAAATATGAACAAACCTTGCGTGAAGGTTTGCCTGAGGAATAACGAAAATCCCGATCTTCTCACGTGGATTTATTGGTAGCTTATTAAATTTTCCTCGACAGGACATCGTGACTTTCTGACATTTTCTTTTGCTGCAGATTGGTCGATTTTGCCACTGCCGTGACCTATGACCTGAATATGTCGCCAAAGAAAACCTGTTTTCACAGCCCACTTCATCCAGCTCCGGGAGACAATAAATTTTTTTCCGTTGTAAGTTTTCTTCTTTATTCTTTTTTGATAACCGCTTATTGGCTCACCATCGTTACTTTTAGAATCGAGAAAAGTAAACAGAAACGTTATTGGAAGCGGGAAAATATATCTGAACAATTCTTTTTCAATAACTTTGTGCGGTCAGTAAAAAAATGACATTCAAGTATCTTACTAAAAAAACTATCATTTATTGCGAAGATAAACGAAACATACTTGCTTCGGAATCCTCAACTAGCGGGAGTCGCTGACATTAGAAATACAGAAATATTAATAGAGATAAACACACACACACACACGCGCGCACACGCACGCACGCACGCACGCATATATATTATTAATTATTAGCTATTTCCTCAGCTAAATCCGCTGCAGGGCCGGAAAGTTTTTCCCGTCTAAAACAATCCTGCACATATACAAATCTACCATCCACCCGTGCATTGAATACGACTGCCATATCTGGTTGGATACTCCTGCTATCCACCGAGGTGTCCTTGACAAAATCCAACGAAGAATCTGTAATGTGATCGATCGCGACTTGGCAGCTCAGATACAGTCATTTTCTCACCGGCGCAATGTAGCTTTCCTGTGTCTCTTCTACAAATACTTTCACGACTTCTGCTCCGATGAACTTAACTCACTGGTACCCCATATATATGAATTTACTCGAGCAACAAGATTAGCAACTAGGTCCCACCTTTTAATGTGAAATCGATAAATTGTAAACGCAAATTCTACTCCATCAGCTTCTTTTCTCACACTTCCCGCCTGTGGAATTCCCTTCCGCATACGTGCTTTCCCGACAGCTACAATCTTCAAGAATTCAAATGTAAAGTCAATAGTCATCTCCTGTCTCACTAACTTGCATCCTCTCTCTCTCTCTCTCTCTCTCTCATGCTCTTTTCTCCGTCCACCCAACTCTCATCAGTATTCTCATCCTTCTCATACCCACTTTCTTACACCCCCTGTAACCTGTCACTCTTTCTCATAACTTTCCTCCTATGTAACCCCCTGCAAAACAGTGGCAGTAAAATACCTTGCTTCGGGCGACACGATTATAAAAAAAATTACTTCAGAACATGTACAAACTACTAAATATTCATATTTTATTTTTATATTGAGCATTGTTTTAGAATTGTTTTGAACGTTGAAATTTTCCTCGTTCCTTTTTCATATATATATATATATATATATATATATATATATATAGTGTATGAAGGCAGCAGATAATTTTCTAAGCATATGTTGTTAAATATAAGAGACAATGAATGTCTATTATGTTAAATCGTAAGCCGTTCTAAACATCGGATTTTGGCTGTAATTTCAGGTGAAAATAAAGACAAAAATTCTTCAAAATTTGGACATTTTTTTTATTATCTTGTTTCTAAGCTTTCAGCTCAAATGAGCCATCTTCAGAGAGGTTACAGGGACGTTAACATAAAAACATCCACCATCAAAGATGATTAAATTTTCTGTTGACATAAAACTCACGCGACGTCATAGAACCGCATTACAAATTTACGAACTGCGTCTGCTATTTGGTAACTGCCATCGTTGCTTAGCAAAGTTTTATGTCAACACAAGATAAAAAAAAATCATTTTTGAAGGTGAATGTCTTTATGTTAACGTCCTTGTAACCTCTCTGAAGATGGCTCAAGTGAGTCGGAAGCATAGAATCAACATAATAAAAATATATCCAAATAATGGAGAATTTTTGTCTTTATTTTCACCTGAAATTAAAGCCAAAACACGATGCTTAGAGCGGCTCATGATTAAACATAAAAGACATTCATTGTCTCTTATATTTAACAATATATATATATACCATAGTCATCCGCAGACAGATCTGTTTTGCTGTATCACAGCTCATCAGTATGACTAAGACTCCGTTCGCTTCCTAACCCAGGATTGAAAACCGACCGAATCGGCGCCAGTCGGCGATTCTACTCCTAGGCCACAAGCGTCCGGTAGAAGAAGGCAGGCTTTTTAGCGCGTGTAAACACGCCCAATAGCTAGCGTGCTCCAATTCATTATTGAATGAGCGATGCGTATATGCCGGAATCCAAAAGGATGATCAGGCAGGTAAATTCCTAAAAACCCGATCCTAATTAATATTAATTTTATTAATATTAAAATTCATCAAGGTGGAGGGCTCGATGCAAATATTATATTCTATTTACAGAGCCAAATATAAAAAATAAAACAAAAATTTCGATATTTAAATCCGTTGATATATATATACATTTTTATATATAACTGCGATCTATCTATCTATCTATCTATCTATCTATCTATCTATCTATCTATCTATCTATCTATCTAAGCCTTTTCATGATCTATCTATCTATCTATCTATCTATCTATCTATCTATCTATCTAAGCCTTTTCATGATCTATCTATCTATATATCTATCTATCTATCTATCTATCTATCTATCTATCTATTAACAAATCTTTTAAAATATCCACTTATTTGTCTTTAAACTGAGTTTCGTGGAGATTTTCTACATTGGTCAGTTTGCCATCTTTTGGATACATTTATCTTTCTACTGTGCTTCCCTCTACGGACGGTTGACAGAAAATCATTGAGTGATGACTGATCCTGGGGAGTTCATCCCTGCGGTAGTCCCTACTTCATTGCACTAAAGAGGTGGGCAAGGATGGGGGCTGGTAAAATATCGATGTCGGTGGGTTGCCGGTACCGGGTAATATTTGCTCTCGGCCCATGTAGACACGCATTGATGCAACACCGGCGCCGGGCAATTTATCAGAACCTCTCTCACTTTACTCGAATCAGTCTGCCAGGAGATCCCCACGGAAAACCAAAACATGCATCACTTGCTTTTAGGAAAAGGATTTTCACGTTGATTTAATGTGTATAAAATTCACTAAGATTGCTACGCAAGTATCGTAGGTGAGCTATTTTAAAGAGAATGTTGATGGACAAATTTAAACCGTATGAGAAATATACATTATTTGCTCGTATAATGGAATCGTTGTTTTAGGCGAAACTCAGTAACTTTACTATAGCATTTTGTCTATTAACGCAATTTGATGTGATACCTGTTTGACAATTAAACAAAATTATTTTATCCAATGGAAACTTGCAATTCATTGTAAACTAATATTTAAGTATGTTTGATGATATTTCTTTTCCTTGGGGAGGAAAATCTTATGAACAATGGTTTGCGAAATTAATGGCGTTTTGCAATAATATTACCGTTCATTAGTTTGTCTTTACATCTTTCTTGTAGTCTGGATTGATTGATTATTTCCTCGACCTTGGATTTCCGGCATCCAAATTATTGTGGGGTCTGCCTACCTATGGTCGCAGTTTCCGTCTCTGTAGTGTCAATCAACACGGATTTAAGGCCAGAAGTGAAGATGTCGGGGAAGCAGGACCGATTTGGCGCCAAAAAGGTTTATTCACATATGAAGAGGTAAGACAGGTTTTTTTTTACCTACCTTTATAAAACACACACACACACACACACACACACACACACACACACACACACACACACACACACACACATTTCACGCACACACCACACGCACACACACACACACATTTCACGCACATTTCACGCACACACCACACGCACACACACACACGCACACGCGCACACATACACAATCAAGATTTACAAATCAAAATCCAAAATCTTAAAATTGATTTTTTTTTTGTCTGAATTTTTGTAATCATTATTTACACTGTTTATATTCGTATTATTGTCCTCATCCTTGTTTTTATCATCAAGTTTCGGCCTTTGTGCCCTTTAGTCTTCGTCAGATTTATATTGATCTGAGTAACGTACAGGGAATTCCAAATAGAACCCTTTATTTAATCTACGTTTCTCGTTCTCTGCTCATGTTTAAGGATATTGTGTAGGTCTACGGAACAATATAATAGTGAGTAAAAACGTTGTTTGTTGAAATTGGTGACATATTGGTTGTGAGTTCTATCCCTGGGTCGGGCAGTGTGTACTTGCACTCAATGGAAACAAGTGAGCAATAATTGAAGAGTATTAAAAAAAGGGACTAGACGATATCCGTAGATATTTAGCAGTGGATTAAATAAAGGGTTCGTAATTCTCTCTCAGTTACCTGGATCGATATACATTTTAGGAAGGCCGGAGAGTACAACAACCAAAATGTTGTGATAAAAACAACAATGATGAGGAAAATAGTCCGAATATCAGTCAGTTAAGTTCCACGCGTGATACACGCTTGGGCGATCATGTCTCGAAAGAGATTATCTCGCAGTAGGTTGCCATTACTTACTGCGGTAGACTGGTTGCCAACCAAGGCTATAGAACCCAATCTGTCCTGTTGTTTTAGCTGGAAGGAGAAGCGACGGATTGATACCTTTCCCAAGAATATTTACGCGTAAGTCTGAATATAAATAGTATGAATAATTTATTAGATTGAAATTAAATTAATTTCTTGACGCCTTCTCTGTCTCTCTTTTTTCCTTCCCTCTCACTCTCTCTTCTTGTCGATCTATCTACTGACCGACGAAAGTCAAAATTTTCTTGGTGACGTCACATTCACTGCAAATTCACGCCGTGTTGATTTTTCTGAAAAAGTGACTTGCCCCCCCCCCCCCCCCCATTTAAATATTGAAATTTTTCAAAATTGTTTTTTGTCAATCGTAAAGTTAAGCGGGTAATCGTTAGGACTGCGCTGATAAAAGTAAAAAAAACCAAAAAAAACCCAGCGAAATTAAACGTGGTTGTAGTCTGCTTCAGGTCTGCCGTGATTTCATTCAGATTTCATTTTGTCCCAATTTTTAGGTTGGCAAGGCCCTTCGAAATGGAGCGACACGCGTCTACGACGAAAAGTGCTGCGTCCCTTATTTGTTTCAAGGAAAACTTTGGCTAACCTATGAAGACTCCGAGAGCGCCGCAGAAAAGGTACGTCAAGAATATTCGGAACCACGTCTATTGAACAGGTGAAGAGGCTCATCCCTTGTTCCCTGTTTAGGATGTGGTTTCCGGCTTTCTCTTTTCCAATCTTCTCACTTTGTTTTTTTTTTTTTTTTCAATTGGAGTAGATAGATCTATCTATCGCCCGGTTCACACCCCACCCACGTCTATTGAACAGGTGAAGAGGCTCATCCCTTGTTCCCTGTTTAGGATGTGGTTTCCGGCTTTCTCTTTTCCAATCTTCTCACTTTGTTTTTGTTTTTTTTTTCAATTGGAGTAGATAGATCTATCTATCGCCCGGTTCACACCCCACCCACGTCTATTGAACAGGTGAAGAGGCTCATCCCTTGTTCCCTGTTTAGGATGTGGTTTTCCGGCTTTCTCTTTTCCAATCTTCTCACTTTGATTTCTTTTTTTTTTTTTCAATTGGAGTAGATAGATCTATCTATCGCCCGGTTCACACTCCACCCACGTCTATTGAACAGGTTAAGAGGCTCATCTCTTGTTCCCTGTTTAGGATGTGGTTTCCGGCTTTCTCTTTTCCAATCTTTTCACTGTTACGTAGCCCCCTGCACATCAGTGGCGTTACCGCCATGTTCGGGGTGATACGATTAAAAAAAAAAAAAGAATGTTGAGTGTAAAGATGATGTCTGACAAATTTTAGTATAAAGCCATTAACATAGCATTTATTAGAAATGTGCTTACATGTATATGGGGGTGGGTGCTGAAGAATTGTCGTTCCGAAGAAGAAATGAAATGACCTAGGAACCATAAAACATGCTCTTTTAAATTGTCCCTGTGTAATTCCATCAATCAAGGCCGACCGAAGTTACTGAGAAGGACACAATCCGCCTTTTAGGCACATAAATATGCGCTTCACCAGGGCTGTGTACGGTTTTTGAATTAACAATTGCCCTTCTTCCATGGCAACCAATTTAGAAAAGAGGTTCTCACCCAATTTTCTTTTTCTTTTTTGCCGATAATGTTAAAAATTAATTTTGTTTTTGTCTTCATTGTTTTTTCTCTTCCTTTGTCTCTTTTTATTTGTTATTTTTATGAATATGTAACGGATACCAGGGTATCCGCTGACGATACTTGTATTACGATTCGATCGGGCGTAAGATGACAGGAAATAAGACAACGACACCGGAGTAAATAACAATTAAAACATGTATTATTAACAATAGGTTATATAGAGTTGATTAAGCATGCAAATAGTGAAGGAAAGGTTGTTTCCCTTACAATGTTAAGAAACGTAAGAGAAATTCACTTGTTGAACGAAAGATAATAACTTGAATAAAGTTCCTGAAAGCAAGAATAATGTAATGTACATACTGTTGTTGAGTTGAAGAAGGTTCCAATTGGAAAATGTGTGTGTGTGTTTGTTAAAGAAATAAATTGCCGCCTAATTGCAACCTGCAATTCGTGCGGGTGTGCGAACAAGAATTAAACCAATGTCCCTCTGCCACACTGGATAGCAGGGGGCCTCGCTCGAGTTGGAAAACTGCTGCACATTCATCCGCTATCGCCGACCGATAGTGAGGGGTGGCAACTGAAGGACTCACGGGTGTCCGCTGGTTAAATACGCAAACCAAACTGCGCCTGAAAGATACACGTGATAGATAAATGCAAGGCGCGTGTCTCAAGGATGAAAACACGCCGGACAGAAGTAAATGAGTGGATGTGAAATGCACAATATGTAAATGCGTTAATGCGTATGTGGGTGTAAATATAAAGATGCATACGTCAGTACCACAAATTCTTTTCACGAAAGCCAGATTTGATGTTTGTTAATTGTTCTTTTTTTTTTCCATAGGCCTTGTATTTTAAAGACAAATCGTCTGGTGTTGCCATTTGGAACTTAAACCTTGAAGACCCCAAAGGAAAAGTTAACGGCATTTCTTTCCCACTTGTGAAGGCCGTGAGAAAGGTTTATTGGCCTGGGAGTTAAAAATCAAGACGAAAGACGCGACCCCGAGAGAAAGTAGATTTTTTTTTCAACAGAAGAACACAAAGAAGAAAGACTGAATAAAATCAATTCGACCAAAGATAAAATCTTTCCGAAAGAAGAAAATTCTTTAAAAAAAAAATGGGAGAAAAAAGTTGAAAATAAAGGAAAGCAAACATGAACTAAGTTAATATTAAATTATTATTTTCCTGGATAATTATTGTTATTATTAATATTAAAATATAGTCATTAGAGTTTTATGACTTTTGAAAGTGAGATGTTCATAGGCAGTGACATTTACTTTTAGCATTGTGACGATTTTTGCGATGTGACATTATTTCATTTAGTCAACATCGCAATGAGACTTTTATCTTTTCAAAGCAGACACACACACACATACATACATGAATAAACTTATATGTTGTTTGAGTATTTTAATGTGAAAACGTAGATTTCTTCTTGTAAGGATCACACACACACACACACACACACACACACACACACACACACACACAATTCAAAATTATTAATATTTCTAGTTGAATGACTGTGCATGTTTCCTTTGAACAGTTCATCTATTATTGAAAGTGTCTTTTGTTCAACGTACGAAACATTCTAGAAGCAAGAAACATTTATATAATTCGTTGGCAACATATTAATTAGAGAATATGTCTAATTCGGTTATATGATTTGTATACAGTATTTATTTGAGGTGGACTGTCAAAGGAAAACAATATTGAGAACTAAAAAATGCATATATATACATGGTAAATATAAAAAAATATTCTGGGAAAATTATTTTGCCATGTATCGCCAATGATCCGACGCCATCAATAAAAATGATTTTAATTCAAAGAGACAAAACGTGATTCACGTTAAGCAACTGAACGCCTGTTTTTTTTTGTTTGATTTTTTTAAAAATAAATGTATAAATTAGATTTTAAATAATTGTAATTTAGTTTTTTTTTCATAAAAAAATGTTTGTGACCATTTTAAAACTATATTTGATTCTATTAATTATAGAGAGGATGTGTGTTGTGGTGCAGTGGATATCGGCTCGGAGCGACAAATCGTAGAGAAGGGTTCAAATTCCAGTTGAATTCCTTGCATTCACTTACGCACGAATAAACTTGGAAAAGGTATTAATCCGTCTCTTCCCTCCAGTTATGGGTTAAATAATAAGACAGATGGGGTTCTATAGCCTTGGCTGGCAACCAGTCTACCGCAGAAAGCAATGGCAATCTACTGCGGGATAATATTCTGCCCAGTCAGTCATGTCTCTTTCAAAGCGAGTATCACGTATGGCACTTAACTGACTGACTGAATATAATAGTTGAAAACATGAGTAAGCATAAAGTAGGGGATCAGTTTTATATTGTTATGAAGAAATAAACTGATCCCCATCTAATTACTACTTAATAATATAATACATCTTTTCCCCCTCTAGCTATGAGTCAAGTGACAGGACAGATTGGGTTTTATAGCCTTGGCTGGCAACCAGTCTATTGGAGAAAGCAATTGCAACCTACTGCGGAATAATCTTCTGCCCAGTCAGTCATGTCTCTTTCGAGACATGATCGCCAAAGCGTGTATCACGTATGGCACTCAACTGTCTGAATTATGGAGATCCTAGGTAAATATAATGTGCCTCGTTTTTGTCCCGGTGTTTATATTTACTTTTCCTTTTTATATTGTTGATTTTGGGCGCTTTTCTTTTGGCATTGTATATGAATTAAGTGGAAAAGCGGAGGAAATATTTTAGAACAATCGACAATCTAATTCGTCAAAATCCGAGCCAATCTTAACGTAGGTACCTCCACTAAAAAATAAAAAAAATAAAAAAAAATAAAAAAGCAACAACAAAAAACAAAAACAAAAACAGACCAGCATCGTATGAAGAAAAAAAAGCCCCAAATTTAAAAACAAATCGAACTTTTTCCATAAAAATCTTTATGTTATTTTTAAGAGAAAAGATAAAAGTATTTTAAAAACTTTCTATATTTTTTAATGCTTTTTAACACGTTCGAAATTTTGCCTTGTTTTTCTTCAGCGGGTAACCAAATCGTTACCAGTGTTTACTATGGATAGTTTAATATTATGTAAACCACATTAATTTAAAAATTCTTGCAAAAATAAAATAAGTGTCGCATTTTAATGACACTTTCTGGATTTATTGAAAAATAAATCAAATTATTTTTTAAATAATTATTGTTATAAAATTTTGGTAAAAATATTTTTTTACATATGTTAGATATAAATTCTTGACATTTCAAATAAACTAAATTTTGTTTCGAAAATTTGGTGTATTTTTTTACGCAAAACCCATTAAATCATCTTTTTTCTAAAAAGGTGGTCATTTTTTTGAAAATCTGCCTCTAATAATAAAATAAATAATGCAATGAATCTAGGATATTAATAAATTAGATAATCTTTTAATTGCTTTTATATATATATATATATATATATATATATATATATATATATATATATATGTATATATATGAAATGAAAGTGTGTAGCTTAATATTACAGGACATTTTTAAAAGCGAAGCAACCGACAGCGAAACAACCTGGGGCGAAACCGGTTGCTTCGCTTTTAAAAATGTCATGTAATATTAAGCTACACACTTTCATTTCATTAATTAGATTTTGTACCTTTAAAAACATATATATATATATATATATATATATATATATATATATATATATATATAAATTCAAATGAATAAAGAATGAAGAAAATATTAACAACGTTTATTATAAATTATAGTTTAGAACATGTACAAACTACAATCTACTACAAAAGTGTATATTTTGTTTCGACATTGAAAGTACAATGTCTAATCAGGTAGTTAGTAATAATGGTAATAAACGTTATATATATATATATATATTTATATATATATATTTATTTATTATATATATATATATATATATTTATTTATATATATTTATATTTATTTATTTATATATATTTATTGATATTTATATATATATATATATATATATATATATATATATATATATATATTTATATATATAATATTTATATATATTTATATATATATATCCAAGTGAAAAAGAAATGAAGAAAAAATTAACAAAGTTGAAAACATTAATTTAAAACAGTGCTCAATATAAAATAGAGCTATGAATATTTGTAAAGAATTATAGACAATGGTAAAGCATTGTTCATCAACTTTCACACTATCTTATGAGACATTGTCCTTTCAATGTCGAAACAAAATGTACATTTTGTAGTAGATAATAATTTGTACATGTTCTAAGCTATAATTTTAAATAAATAAATATTCATAGCTCTATATATATTGAGCACTGTTTTAAATTAATGTTTTGAACTTTGCTAAGTTTGGAAAAATCCTCAAACAGATCAGAACATCTAAATCGGTAAAGAAACCATGTTTCCTTCGTCTTCGAGAAAAAAATGGAAATCATTAAATACATGAGTAGCAACATATTATTAAACCAGAGGCATGAAACGACAGTAAACTGCAAACACATGAAATAACTAACCTTACAATCATGCTAAAATTACAAAAGCTAAAGTTAAGATCTCTAGAAACGATAAACCCTTATAGTAATAACATTGTTACCTCAACATTTACCTTCATTTCATGCTACAAACTTTCATCTAATTGAAGTTTTATATAAAAAAGAGATTTCCTAAATTTTAAATTAAGGTTAAATATAAAAAAATAGATCAATCATAAAAACTAAATTTAAATACAAAAATATTTGTACCAGTATACTTCACTAATATGGATATGTTTGCCAAATAGCAATTCCTACTCCCACTTTATCGCACCCACTCCTACGCCTCCCCACCCCATATACATTTCCTTATTTTTTCCTTTTGTTAAACCCAAAGGACTGGCCATAAAGTCTGTAAAGGACCATACCTTATCTTCTACTGTTAAATCTGTCTATAAAATTTTCAACACGTTCATTAATCACCTCTATCCTCTACCTTTTACCTCTTTTCGTTCAAATTCTAACAACTCTTTTTCCCATTTCCCACCCCCACCTACCCCTCACACATAATTCGATAATATAAGGTAAATAATTTTCCATCTCCCTTCATACTACCTGATGAGATATTGTTCCTTTCAATGTCGAAACAAAATGTACATTTTGTAGTAGATGATAATTTGTACTTGTTCTAAACTATAATTTTTAAATATATCTATATTAACTATAGCAACAACAATACCAATAGTAACCGAACTAATTCTACCAAAACTAGTATTAATTAAGCTATAATTTAAATCGTCTTGTACAACCCACCGAGAACGAACTCGGAGAGAAAAGAAGGGGAAGTAAAAAAAGAAACAAACGAAGTACATGAACAAAAAGTCAAGCACTCGTAAGAAAGAAAGAGCCAATTTCCCTGACGAGCCGTTAGGCGAAACCGTGGTAGGTTGTTGGCTCTCACTCAGATTTTCTGTTTTTATATATATATAAATCTTCAGGACATTATAGTCTGAAGAAAAAATTCCGATGAGTAATCAGTTATTACAAGAATTGATTTCATTTTTTTTAAATTATAATAGTTTATAAAATTTCAAATTCATTTTTAAAGTTTTACAAAGCCTTGTTGTGGTTATGTTATTAAATTATTAAGTGAAGACTGTATCTACTAATCGAAAATGGAAAAGTTTAATACAAATCATCGAGCCGATAGATTATTAAAACAATTTTTATTTCTTTTTTATGTATAGGAAACTTTTTTAAGTATCATTTTTCTATAAAAGATTACGTGTTTCACGGTTACTTCCCCTTACAAGAAAAAACAATTTGGACATTTATGTCATCTCTGGTCAACTATACTTAGCTGTCATTAATCATTCGCACCTTACTCTGTTTGTACTTCGGTGATTAAGAAATGTTTTTTTTTTAATTTTAAATTTCATGTTATAAACAAGTAATAGTTGTGTAAATGAGATTAATTTAAGTTTAAATTTGAGAATTAAAAAAAATAACGTGTCTGATGTATATTTTTGTTTTACAAAATTTTTAAAGCTGAGAATTAACTTTTGTTTACAAACGTTTCGATCGTTCAAAACTGGCAGAAAATTTGAAAAACATTTTAAAGTTGAGAAAGTTTAGATTCTAATCAATATAATTTTTGTTTTTTAAGAGTGTTTTGCTTACTGGAAATAGTAAATTTAATAATTTAGCTTTCAATTAAAGTGAAATGAAAAGTTTCAAGAGAACGTTTTTTTTTTATTTAAAAAAATAAATTTAAATGTTTTAAAAGCTGGTTATCGAAAATGCGTGGAGGTACCTAAATTCTTAACGTAAACAATAACATACAAAGTACACCGGCTAAACATCCTGAAATGTAAAAAGCAGAACGTATAAGCGTAAAAAGAGCATAAAATTAGACAGCAACCCTCAAATGGACACCGAAACTTTTAGGAACATTTTGGAAAAAACAAAAAAACAAAAAACAAAAAAAAAACAACATCCAAAAACAAAAAACTGAATATAATTTATCCAAACGAAGATGTATTGAAAGTGCACTGATCTACACGATAGGACTAATTCAGTTTACTGCTGGTGTTGTATACGAAAGTGACGAATGTTGTATAACCTACAAACCAAAATGACGACGTTTTGACAGAAAAAGGATAACAACGAACACTATTTTTATTCTCTTCGGTGACCGTTGTATGTTGAGGTGTAGTCAAAGGCAGTCACGCACATACGAAGAAGCTGGCCGGCTGCAGTTATCTTTTTTTGTGTTCTCTCCGACTTCTCGGCTGTTCTTTCATCTCTGCCCGGAACCTCGTTCTTATATAAGCTGAGATTCCAAAATTTCGCTCTATTGCGTCATCTTTGTCTAGGCCATTTGTTTATCATTTTCGCGTTATTATTATTATTATTATTATTATTATTATTATTATTATTGCCTTGAAGTCACCACATTCCTCTGCTATTGTTTAATATTTCCTGTTTGAACGAATTCATTTTGTGGGTGACAGAATTGACAAAATCTTAATTCTTGTCTTTCCATGGTTTATATTTTCCGATCTTGAACACGGCTGCTCACAAAAATACAATTATATTCCTTCTGTGCAAAAATGGTTTCTGCATTCCAGAATTTCCAAAATAATATTTCTTTTAATGTAAACACATTTTTGTTTCATATTTCTTGACCTTGAGAACAGCCGTCTTGACGCAAAATAATATTTCTTCAATGTAAACAAGCTTTTGTTTGCGAGTCTACTTTCCTGCTATTCAATAATATTTGTTTAATGTAAATACACTTCTAAGCGAAATTATATCTTGTGAGTCACAGAATCTGTAACACTGGTTATTACTAAATTACGACTGAAACAATTCGAAACACAAAAACATTGAAAACCAAAGCAAAGCCCAACAGCAACAAGAAAAAAGCAAAACAAAAATTGAGTTATAATCAAATTAATACAGTGATAGTGTACACACACACACACACACACACACACACACATATATATATATGCTATATTTATGGGATAAAATGTTCAATATCAGGGATAGGTCAAATGAAAATATAGTAGTGAATATTAAGATTAATACCCACCGGCGACAATCTTTTCCATGCTAAACGCCATCTTCACCTGAAGATGGCGTTTAGTATGAAATGAGCTGTTACTGCTGGGTTTTGATCCCAATGTCAACTTTATATATATATATATATATATATATATATATATATATAATTTCATGTTAAGCAAGTCAATTTGAAAGAAGAGGTTACTGAGAGTGAAAAATATGAGAAAAAGCAAAATTAAGAATTATAATATATATATATATATATATATATATATATATATATATATATATATATAGTCATCCGCAGACAGATCCTTTTCATAGCTCATCAGTACGGTTAGGCATCAGATTGCTTTTTAGCCAGGACTGAAACCTGACCGTATTGGCGTCAGTCGGCGATTCTACCTCTGAGCTATGGGCGCTCTGTAGAAGAAGTATACTTTTAGCGTATGATAAATCATGTATACAAACCCCAGCAGTTAGAGTGTTCTAATTCATTGCCGAATGAACGATGCGTAGATGCCAGAGTAGCGACTGCTTTTTCGAAGTCTTTTGTGGTCCAGTGGATATCGGCTCGGAACGAGAAATCGGGGAGCCGAGTTCGAATTCCAGTTGAATTCATTGCATACACTTACGCGCAAATACCCTTAGGAAAGGTATTGATCCGTCTCTTCCTTCCAGTTATGGGTTAAATAACAGGACAGATTGGGTTCTATAGCCTTGGCTGGCAACCAGTCTACCACAGAAAGCAATGGCTACCTACTGCGGAATAATCTTCTGCCCAGTCAGTCATGTGTCTAATGAGACATGATAGCCCAAGCGTGTTTCACGTATGGCACTTAACTGACTGACTGACCATTCTTCCAGTGTGAGAGCGTAAATAGTCATCCTCAGACAATCTGTTTCGCCGGATCACAGCTCATGTGTACGGTTAGACATCCGATTGCTTTTAACCATATAAATATAATATATATATATATATATATGTATATATTAGCCAAATATATAATATATATTAGCCACACACACACACACACACACACACACACACACACACACACATATTAGTCATATATATATAGAAAAAACTGCTAAAAAGTTGTAAGTTAAAAATGTTTTTTTGACAGTAATTATTCATTTTTATTATTATATTTTTGATATTTCAGACCCGGTCTCGGCCTTTCATTAGAAACAATGATTTTAAACTAGAAGCTTCCGTCGCGAGAGGCTTACGTCACGTGATGTAGAATGCAATGGAGTTTGAATATTTTTAAACGTAAACCTAACTATAATAATGCTTTTAGATGTTGTTTTAAAGACATTTTTTTAATATATCAACTTTTTAGTAGTTTTCTCTATACATATTAAGAAAGTATACGTGGATTATCATTAAGCCATATATATATTAGCTATATATCGCTCATTCAGTAATGAATTAGATCACTCTGGCTATTGGGCGTGTTTAATGATAATATACACGCTAAACAGTCTGCCTTCTTCTCTCGAGCGCCTATAGCCCAGAGGTAGAATCGCCAACTGACGCCAATTCGGTCGGGTTTAAATCCTGGGTTAAAAGCAATCGGAGTCTAACCGTACTGATGAGCTGTGATACAGCGAAACAGATCTGGCTGCGGATGACTATATAATATATTATATATTATATTATATTATATTATATATATATATATTATAAAACCTATATATTCTTATATATTAAATATTCTTATACATTAAAAGTTTTTCTTATATATTAAATATATAAGAAAAATGGTAAAAGGTAAAATCAGTTATTAAAAATCGCCTGAAGACACCACTCATGCTAGAAACCAAGGTAGCAAAATAATTCGTTTAAAAATGAATATATATATATATATATATATATATATATATATATATATATATATATATATATATATATAGCTTTGTATTTGAGGAGCAATCCCTTTATAATACATGTTTCATTCAAATGACTGATAAGGTTCTTTTAATTTGTTTTATTGTATTTTTCTTGGATACAAATAAACAAAACAGTGGAAGTAAAATGTCTTGCTTGGAGCGATATGATTATAAAATAATAATAATAATAATAATAATAATAATAATAATAATAATAATAGTAGTAGATTCTGTAGAAAAGCAAAACAGAAGCCAAGAACCAACTATTGCGGCAAAAAATATGAAAATGAAAGCCAAAGATAAAGCTCTTGAAAAGATGAAACAGCGCTGGCAAGACAAACCTCTGCATGGCCAATATCCAGTACGTGCCAATAAATCCAATGTTGACAAAGTTAATACTCATCGATGGTTACGTGCATCTGGATTAAAGTCTGAAACTGAAGGATTTATACTTGCAGCACAAGACCAAAGTCTTTTTACGAGAAACTTTCAGGCAAATATTATGCATAATAATATGGATCCAAAATGCAGGTTTTGTGATAAACACCAAGAAACAATAGACCACCTAATCTCAGGCTGTTCTGTGCTTGCCCCAAATGAATATAAAAATCGCCACGATAGAGTTGGGCAATATTTACATTGGGCAATGTGAAAACATTATGGAAAAGCTGTAAACAAACACTGGTATGAACATCATCCAGCACCGGTTACAGAAATAGAAGATGTAACCATTCTATGGGATTACACCATCTACACAGACAGAGAAATTGAAGCAAACAGGCCAGACATTATTGTTAAAAACCAGAAGGAGAAAACTTGTCTATTAATTGATATGGCTTGTCCAGCGGATTGTAACATAGCAACCAAGGAATTTGAAAAACTGTCAAAATATAAAGACCTGGAAATTGAAATAGAAAAAATGTGGAAATTGAAAACAAGAGTTGTGCCAGTGATAGTAGGTGCACTTGGAATGATAAAAAATGGAACAAAACAACACATTGAAAGAATCCCTGGAAACCCCAGCTTAAGAGACATACAAAAAATTGTCTTATTAAGTACAGCCCACACACTAAGGAAAACTTTATCTATGTAATGCTGAGGATGATAGGGAAGATAGAAAAACATGAAATGGAGCCATAACAACACGCCACTACCTGCCTTAGGTCTCCCCGCAGACTTGGTTGGTAGTGAGACCAAAGCAGAAATCGAAATATGATGAAAAATGACATAATAATAAAGAAAAACCTTAAAAACATCAGCTATGAACAGGACCACAATGTAGTAGTCGTATTCTGAAATTAAGAATATGTCTACCTTTCAGCAATTTTTACACTATTTAAAATCGCACATTAAAAATCTGTGAAAATGCCGAATAGATTAGCCGAAAGCGCCCAGAACAAACAATTATTTGGACAATTTTTTTTATAAACCAAATTAAAACAATCTTTTAATTGTATACAAAAAATAGAATAGAAAACTTAACAAAATTACAGTTTCATTTTCTATTTAATTACTCTGTAACGCGAAAAAACATTCAAGTTCAAACGGCTTTCTTTGTACCTTAAATTCAGAAGAAGTAGTGGGAGGAAAAAGAGAAGGTAGGGAAGAAGAGAAGTAGGAAGATTAGAGAGAGGATGAGGAGGAAGTGGGAGAGGAGAAAGATGAAAAAAGGAGGTAGCAAAGAAAAGGGAGAAGGAAGAGATTAGAAGATAAAGGGCAAAAGGAATTAGAAAAAGTAAAGTGAGGACGAAAAGAAAGAGGAGGAAGAGAAGAAAAAAATATAGAAGGAAAATAGGAAAGGAGGAGGGAAAAGTGTATCTATCATTTATTGTTTGAGAAATATTCCAGTTTTCAAGAATACAGTTTTTGAGATGACAGTTTTTTTTTCGAATTTCAACATTTCTTTCTCTTCTAAAATATTCACCTATAAAAGAAACAACTGAAAACAGGAAAATACACTTTAGTTTCCTAACTAATTGTTTTTTCTATAATAATGCATTTCTGTATATGGCTTGTGTAGAAATTAACTGGACATCAAATAATTTTTAATCGACCAAAAATTCTAAAAATGATATTGGGGTTTTAGCTTAAAAATATAAGAACAAGGGAAAAAACTTTTACCATTATTCATTTCTCGTAACAAAAATAAAACCCACTACACACGTCAAATTCGTCAAATTCAAGGGGAATAACTTTAGTAGAAAGTTGCAGAAAAGTTTTTTCCCTTTGAAGAAATTTACTCTTATAAAATTTTATTTGTTAATCGTAGGTGATACAAAACTTTTTGCGACGAGGAAAGATGTTTGTGTAGAGAAACATAGAAAAGTTTGATCAAATTATGATCGATGTAAAGTGAGCTAGTGTTTTTAGGTCATTGAGAGGAAAACAAATACTACGACTGTGACAGAAAAGATACCTTCACTCATTTACCGAACTAACAGCATAGCATAACGCTTAAAGGAGTCAAATTTAATAAAAACATTTTTATCATTCAAACTGTTTATGTTATTATTAAGAGGAAAGATTAAAGTTTGTTACCATTATTTTTTAATCCTTTCTAACACTTTATAATTTTGGTTAAAAAATGATTTTTCGTAAGCGATTCAACGATGTTAACTAAAGGTTACTACTGTAAGGGACTCGTTTATGTTTATCAAATTGACCTTGCGCCAAACACAACCAAAGTTCCCACAATTTAATATATCAGATGGTTGATTGAAGCTTTGAAGAATAAAAGTATTTCTGTAGTGACACTGGCAAATTAATATGCCTAATTTGCATACGTGCAAAAGAAAGCCGATATAACTCGGTCACTGAGAATAAGTGACTAAGAAATACTGATAGACTTCACATCACGACAGTTTCATTTGTAAAATAAGTGGAATTTTATTAACAGAACAAAATAACATCAATTTGAAAGAAGTGAAATTCTTAATTATGTAAATGTTCAAAGAGAAAGTGTAGTACAAAGTTAAAGGAATCAAGAGTTCGTAGTTGTAAAGTAGCAGGTCGTATTGTGTGGATGCAAAGATTAACCGGATAGCAATTGAAAGTGAAAAGAAACGTGAAGCATTAAAAGAAAACGGGACTTATCAGCGTTAAATTTTAGGAGTTAGTTGAAATATATTGTTGTTGTTGTTGTTGTTGTTGTAGTTGTCATCGTCTTCTTGGTCGACTGCGAGAATGGTGAAGATGAAGAGTTAAAGGAAAATAAGACGAGAAGAAGAATAATGAATGTGTGACGGGACCTTATGTCCAGGTCAGTGGCTTTGAAGATTTTATATCATGTTGCCGGTGTATGATATCGCGGCTTCCATCTCTGCATGGTTCGCCCTTCTTTCTTTTTATGCCAAAAGACTTTTTCATATAGGCTTGTTAACTTGTTAACAATATAGCTTGTTAATCGCTTTTTTTTCATTGGTTAGAAAATTTATTTAACATCTGATCGCGAAATTTTGCTCCGTCTTTTTCTTTTAGTACGGAGTCAACTTTTTTCTATTCGTTAAAAGGAGATATTAACGGACATCAAATCATGATCCGAACTACAAAAAGGGCAAAGCTGCATTACACGGGAAGAGTCAGGGATAGAAGTGAGTTAGGTTCATTAGGTTCATTAGGGAAGCGCGTGGGGAAATTCACCACTTGCGTAAGTGATTGAGCGATTGAAAAGTTTATGGTATGGACACCAGTAAGTGACAATTATTTCCAATGAAATTGGCGGAATTTCGGTCATATAATGGTGACATCCCTATTAATGAGTCAATTATATCCACGGGACAGCACACAGAACCTTAGCCTAAACGGAATACCGTCTTTGTGAATTTTTAAGGCAGCTGTATTTTTTTAAGGTAGCAGCTGTCTGTATGTCTTAGGCGGGAAATGGTCCTTGTTTTTGATCTGCAACAATTTTCGTTCTGTTTTCATTGCTGGATTTTTCTTTACACTTTTAATATCATTTCTTATATATTTCTCTGTATATCCCGTTTTATCCATTACGACAGTCACACTGACTTGGTCAGCTCATAGTATGACAATGATCTAAGGCGGTGATTCCCAACGTGGGACGTACGCCCCACAGGGGAGCAATTTGATGTTTTAGGGAGCAATTCGATTGTTAGGTGTTTTGCTAATAAAAGCCTTTGTTCTTGTGACCTATTAGCCCTAACATTCCAATAAATAAAAATTTACCAATGTTCCATATATTTTCATTCATCATTTGTCTTGGATTTTGAAATTATCATCGATTGCACTGCCACCTGGTGAATAATTTCCATTTTAACATAATTTTAAAACTTTATTTTGCAAAGTTTCCAAATCCTTCGTATATTCTGTGTTCATGGCATTAAAAATACTTTTCTGAAATGAAAGTACAATTATTACTTTAATTTTTCTCTATTCTAGATTTCCAAATGGCCGTATTATAATATTATAGCCGATTTTCGCTCATAATATTCTTCGTTGCCAAAATTCTTCATTATAGCCCTTTTTATGTCAAGTTTATTTTTTTGTTTTTCATGGATGCCATGTTGTTTTTAAGTTTTTAAAAAGACACCATGAGGCTTTAAGGCAGTTTGAGCATAAAACAAACTTTAAATTTTAAGTTTAAAATAAACACTTAAATCAAAGTATTTGGTGTTTTAAGTTCACTTTTTACATAAGAATTCTATATCAACATATAAGAGTGGGGGACATCAAGATTCTAGAGGTGATTAGGTGGGGCATGGCCCCAAAAGATTGGGAAACACTGACCTAGGGTTTTGATTGCCAGCTTTTCTAATGAGTGCGTAGTTTGTTTGGGCTGAGAATTGTTCAAGACTTTACTCGATTCTG
Source organism: Ascarosepion bandense (assembly GCA_037127315.1). NCBI lineage: Eukaryota > Metazoa > Mollusca > Cephalopoda > Sepiida > Sepiidae > Ascarosepion > Ascarosepion bandense. Next base: position 1,753,422 of record JBBBDQ010001070.1, read on the forward strand.
GCAATGATGACCAAGTATAGTATCCATCGGATGGTTGTTACGAAGTTCAGTGCTGACTGATGTTGATCATTGTTTTTACTGGTGATGAACCTTGTGCATTCAATCTGTTCACTTTCTGTACTTGGCTGATCGATTTCGTGTTTGAAAGAGCCACTTTCTGTCTTCTTCAATGCAGTTTTTGTTTTGTCCAACGGAGCCAAGAATAAAAAGATGAGTCATCCATTTCTGCATCGCTATAGGAATGTAAGATGGTCTTTCAATATTTTTGGTATGTCGGGTGCGTACCTTCAATGTCTGTCCATATTTCTGAGGCTTACGGCCTATCACGTTGAATACACCGGTTCTCACTCGATCACCGAAGTTAAGCAACGTTGGGCATGGTCAGTACTTAGATGGGTGACCGTTTGGGAATACCAGGTGCTGTAAGCGTTTAGTGACGGATGTGCGATGTAGTGCAGTGGATATCGGCTCGGAAAGAGAAATCCCAAGCGGTCACCCATCTAAATACTGACCATGCCCAACGTTGCTTAACTTCGGTGATCGAGCGAGAACCGGTGTATTCAACGTGATAGGCCGTAAGCTTAGTTCGAATTCCAGTTGAATACCCTGCATTCACTTAAGCACTGGTACCGTTGGGAAAGGTATTAATCCGTTCCTTTCCTCCAGTTATGGGTTAAATAACAAGGGTAGGACTTGGGGACCCTGCCCTTAAAAACAAATCCCAATGAATCTTGATACTCGAAAAGAAAAAAGTATTACTAGACACAAAACTTATATTAAAAAAAAACCAATAAATTGTTGAAAGAAAAAGGTGCTACCAACAATAAATAAATAAAATTTAGTTGGCAATAAATGAACCGCCGAGGTTGATGTGCCATAAAGACAACCAACCAACCATATTTCTGAAATTAGGTATTGTAATTATTTTTTATGTAGGTGCGTTGTCGTGCATGAGATATCGGCTCGGAACGAGAAATAGGGGAGACGAGTTCGAATTCCAGTTGAATTCCTTGCATTCACCTACGCGCAAATACTCTTAGAAAAAGTATTAATCCGTCTCTTCCCTCCAGTTATGGGTTAAATAACAGGACATATTATAGCCTTGGCAACCAATCTACCGCAGAAAGTAATGGCAACCTACAGCAGGATAATCTTCTGCCCAGTCAGTCATGTCTCTTTCGAGACATGATCGCCCAAAGTGTGTATCACGTATGACACTTAACTGACTGACTGAATTATTTTTTCCTCATCTGTGGCATATTCCTGATGTTTCGATCCTTGTACGCTCCAGCCGTTTTCAGGTGCATGGAATTTTGAACCCAACCCCCCTTTTTTTTTTTGCTAAACTAGGTCTGCTTCTAGTTCCACTGCCATATCATTTCCAGATATCTAATTCTCAGTTATCTGAACTTTCAAAGTTTGTCTTCATCTCTGTTGTTGTAACCAGCACTCACAACTCTTTGGATCAAGTCACGAGTTCCAACCAGTACCCACAACTCTTTGGATCAAGCCCCAGATTCCAACCAACGCTTTTATCTATTGGGCCATGTGTCCTTGAGCAGTATTAATTTTAAACATAATGTATCAATATCTATTTTTTACCAGAACTCATATTACAATTTGGCGTTAGTATTGTTTTCTACATATGCTAGGCCAAAAAACTCTTCCAAGCCGGCGAAGCATAGACAAGAGTGCAATATGGGGACCAGTGATACCGAGTGGTAAAGAAAAACAATAATATCACCAAATTGCAATATGGACTTTGGGAAAAATAGTTAATGAAACATTAGGTTTATATATCCCCAAATTCATACAGTGATATTCTCAAGGACAAATTGCCGAGAGGATAAATGCATTGGTGGAATTCTGGAACAAGACCCAAGCAGTAATGTGATCGATTCCAACTTGGCAGCTCAGTGTGACTTCCCTGTGTCTCTTCTAAAAGTACTTTTACGGCTTCTGCCCCGATGAACTTAGCTCACTGGTGCCCCCCCCCTCCATATATAAATTTACTCGAGCCACAAGATTAGCAATTAGGTCCCACCCTTTTACTGTGACACCAATAAAATATAAACGCAAATTCTACTCCATCAGCTTTTTTTTCTCGCACTTCCCGCCTGTGGAATTCCATTCCATTTACTTGCTTTCCCGACAGCTACAATCTCCAAGAATTTAAATGTAAAATGAATAGTCATCTTCTATCTCACTAACCTGCCTTCATCTCTCTCATGCTCCTTTCTCCATCCACTCCACTCTCATCAGTATTCTCATCCTTCTCTTACCCACTTCCTGACATAATAACCTATCACTCTTTCTCATAACTTACCTCCTCCTATGTAACCCCTGCAAAACAGTGGCAGTAAAATGCTTTGCTTGGGGCGATATGATTATTTAAATAAAGCCATACGTTATAAAAAGAAATACCTGTTTTATGATAATATTATAATATGCGGGTGTATACTGACGTCTGGTGCATAACTGCTTTTATTATAATACGTATTAATAAATTTCTTTGTACAACAATAAGAATACAGGATAGAGTGAGGGCAATAACAAGAGTCTTCCGTTCTTTCTCATTCAAATTTAGAAGCCATTTTAATCCTCAAATCGAACAGGCAAACACCGACAGTTTTAAATGGAGCTTCTATTTCATTCGATCAATATTACGTATATTACTTACATTAAACGGCAACTTCAACGAACAAGATTGTAATTTAATCGCTTGGTAGGAATTTGCAATTTCCGTCGCAATTCATTTGAAACATTTTGACTGTCAAGAGCCAAGGAAACATTTCAGAACTAAAGTTTATTATCTGTTTATATTTCTGCGATGAGGTGTTGTAATTATTTAGACTATTTACATTGTTTGGACTGTTGCCCTCATCTTTCTTGCCATATTCACGACGTTTTGACCGTTGTACGCTCTGGCATTCTTCATGTGTGTGGAATTTCGTCCGAAACCTTTATTTCGCCTACCGGAGTAGATTATTCTAGTTTCCCGAGTCATGCCTCTTCCAGATATCTCATTATCAGAAATCTCCCTTTTAACAACTCTCAAGGTTTTGTTGACCTCTGTTGTAGCCAGGTATTGAACTCACAACTAAATTTTTTTTTAGAAACACTTTCTGGCCAAGAACTTGTCTTTAGCCGAATCTAATAAATTCTTTCTTAATATCTTTTCTCCTGTTTCAAAACGAGGTAAAAACTATATTTTGCATGTTTAACAGTTTTTTATAGTCTTTTAAAAACATATATTCAGTCTGCCTGTGAAAATGCTAATGAAAAGAATGATTAAATTCAAGCGATTTGAGGATTTAATCCATAAAAAATATTATAGTTTGCTTAGAGCAGTTATTTTTCAAAATGTAGAAGCAGCATCGTCTGTCCATATGCTGCCATATTTGAAATCAATGAACAAAAAGTGGAAGAGAAATCAACCTTTGTCCTTCTCATATTCGCCGACCTTTCGAGATCTCAAAGTCTAAATTCTCGTCTGGTTAAGAGATCAAGAGACCTTATAACTTTCGTCGAATACCGCCGCTTATGTTGGCCAATTTCCAAGAGGTTCTAACTAGATCTTGTCCCAACCAAATTCCACTGACCTCAAACATAGCCCGGAGAAGTTGCAGAACAACAGGACTTTAAATATCTAAAACTGCAGTCTTCAACTGAATGTCCTTGTTTGTCGTATCATAAAAATCAGGTCGAATTAATAATTATCATTGAACATTTCTTATGTTCTTATTTAACACACTTTTTCTTTGTATTTTTCTCGAGAAATCCAAACAAAAACAAAACCAGTCAATCAGTCGATCAAATAAAAAACGAACAACCAAACAGAGAACAAATATTTATAAAACTGTAAAATAAGAAAGTACTTTATTTTTAGTGAAAATCAGATGTGAAAACGGAACTACAAGAGATCTGACGAGACAAAGTCAGACGGTCACTTTTTTTTTACCGGAAGTAATTCTCTAGATTCCGCTTGACCCTAGTCTGAGAAGCCATTTTGTTTATTTAGTTTTCACTGACGTTGGTAATTTACTTGGGCTAGATTTAAATGACCCGGATAAAGAATCGTCTGCTACTTTAGTTAATTAACCGCAGTGCTTTAGTTTTTTGTGGCCACTGATTATTATTTGCCCGTGGCTCAACATTAGATCTTTGGAAAAAAAATCAGATGTACAGCATGGGGCCAAGGCAATGATTAACTATAAAAAATAAAACACAGTCGTTTTTTTAATATTTCCTCACTCGACAATAAAAGGAGAAGAGAGATCTTAAACACTGTCGCCGAGCAGTCTGTAAGAAAATAAGATTAGGATATTATTTCCCCATTAGCTTAATTGTTAATCGGAGCAAGAAGTGTTTACCTTTAAACGAGTGAAACGTGTAGATATAAGTGTAGGTCTTGTTCAAAACTCGTTGTCTGGCGCTACACAATCCCAAAGAACTGTACCAAATAACAGAAGCAACATCACTAGAAGACTTTTAACAACGGAGACAACTAAAATGGATAGTACATGTAACGATAACGATATAATCAAGATGTTGACGTTCTACACGATTTCGAAGTAAGATTAGGAAAGAAACACCCATCAATATTGAAAAATAAAAAAAACAATAACAGCAACGGAATTTGAAAAGCCTTGTTTTATTGAAAAACTGTTTTACTACATAGATTTTATGAATTTCAACCAAGAGTATCACTGGCTTCTCGGTTCATTAATACCGAAGGTTTCCTTATAAGGAAACAGCTACTATTATCATTATTATATCCATTTTTCTTGCAGCGATATTATCTTTCTTTGTTCGTCAGTTTTAGTTTACTAAGGCATCGATGAGGGTGCGCGTTGTGAAGGAGTGGATATCGACTCGGAACGACAAATCGGGGAGCCGAGTTCGAATTCCAGTTGAATTTCTTACATTCACTTACGCAGCAATACCCTTGGGAAAGGTATTAATCCGTCTCTTCCCTCCAGTTATGGGTTAAATTATAAGACAGATTGGGTTCTATAGCCTTGTCTGGCAACCAGTTTAATGCAGAAAGCAATGGCAACCTACTGCGGGATAATCTTCTGCCCAGTCAGTCATGCCTCTTTCCAGAGATTACCACCCAAAGCGTGTATCACGTATGGCACTTAACTGACTAACTCAATATAATAGTTAGAAACATAATTAAGGCTTCTACTGGGCACAAAGTGGGGGACCGGTTTTATATTGTTATGAAGTAATAAACTGATACCCTACTGCTTAATAATATAATACATCTCTTCTCCCTTTAGCTATGAGTCAAATAACAGGACAGATTGGGTTCTATAGCCTTGGCTGGCAACCAGTCTACCACAGAAAGTAATGGCAACCCACTGCGGGATAATCTTCTGTCCAGTCCGTCATGTCTCTTCCGAGACATGATCACCCAAAGCGTGTATCATCTATGGCCCTTAACTGAAGGCATCGATGAAAATAAATCATGATACTGAATAAAAATGAAATTGTACTTTTTTCTCGCTGTTACTGTTACGTTTCTTACAAAATGACCGACACATTTACTAGCTAATATTTAATGGCAAACAAAAATGAGTTCTTCAGCATAGATACATTGTTTTGGATATTCAAATGATATTTATTTAAAGTCTGAAAATATTTCTACTTAATCAACGAAACGGTAATATCTAATCTCTATCAATGTTTGCTAATCAATAAAGTGTAGGTACTGCATATTCATCGATTACAATTTCTAACAAGGAGAACGTTGAAAGCAATATCGTCATTAAGTTATCTGATACTGATCTTAATGAAATTTTTATCCTAAGAGATTTCTTTGCCAATATCATAATTGTCAACGTATTTTATCCCGTATTGTAAATATGTGTCTGTATATTGAACAAATTATTTGTTACAGCTTAGGATCGATGTTTCTCGCTTCGATATTGGAGCTTCATGAAAAACAATCACAGTGGACTTTTATTAAAATGTTTAATATTATTATTTTCACGCTCTTCAAATTAATTGAAGTGTCCAGAATTGTTGTGTTACCTTCACTGCTTTTATTTTCATCGACACAGTTATTGTTTTTGGCTTTTTTGTCTCAAGGTTAAATAAAAGAGTGGCAAATAAACTTATTTCTCTGATTTCTTTTCTCTCTCTCTCACTATATATAATTATAATCATGATCTCATTAAGATTGAGCTCTCTAGAGTGAAAACTGATTTACGCGTTACTCTCCACTAATAAATTGAGTTCTCCCGATGGCTGGCGTATGTATACACCGCATATATATAACACGCTAACATTTCCTCCTCTCTCAGCCATGAGCCAATATATATATATATATATATATATATATATATATATATATATATATATAAGAAATTCCGATATTCAAATTTGATGTATGGCCAAAGATATTTTACTGGTGGAAGTTAAAAAAATATTTATCTCGGAAAAATTAAAGGGTTGGGATTAATAAGAAAGCAGATAGAAATCCATGTCAATTTTTATTATATATATATATATATATATATATATATATATATATATATATATATGCACTACCGGCCATAATTATTAGGCCACCCCAGTGTTTTAAAAAATTGTATATTCCATACGAATGTTTAATATTTATTACCAAATGAATAATTGTAAATGAAAATAGAATGGTTCTTTTGTTAATACTGCACAATAACATGTGCATCAAATGAAGTTATAAATATTTAATAGTTACCTAAATTGCAGTTTCATCAATGAAGAAAATTTAGGGTGATTCGGACGAGTTTATTATTGCTTCCTTGCCTTGTGCAATTTTGCAAATAACAAAAGAACCATTATATTTTCATTTAGAATTATCCACTTAAAAATAGTATGAAATACATAATTTCTTTTAAAAAACTGAGGTGGCCTAATAATTATGGCATTTAGTGTAAGTCCCTTAGTAAGACTAAGGATGTAGAGTTTAAGGTTGGTGATTTGTTGTACTGTAAGAACCACTATAAGAGAGTGGAGTTGGACATGTGCTGGCGGCTATATTATGTGGTCGTTGAAAAGATTGGCGCCGTCTCTTATAGAATTAGAGATCAGTTAACCGTATCATTCATTAGCGGCTTCAACTGAAAAATGGAAAATGCCCACTACAGAGAGTCCGTTGCGGAAAATAGAATTAGCTACTCCTGTAGAATCCATCGATTTTGACAGCGAATCCGGGGCGAAACAAGCCGATTTTCTAGTTGCAAGTGTTGACACCAACGTGAGAAATCAAACGATGAGTCTGATGTACCATTAATGGAGTACCGTATCATGATACGACGTAAAAAACGGCGGATATAAACGTGTTAACTCTTGAGAAAAAGGTTAGAGTAGATGCAATTGAAAAGTCTTGTAAACTTACTGGCGGATAGGCTATAAGTTAGATAAGAAAACTGCGGGAGGATTGAGGAGCACTTGAAATAGAGAGTTAGGTTAGCTTTCTTGTAACAATGCATGTCTTTGTAGTTCATATGGAAAACATTAAGTTCATTACTATTCCGAGTGTGAACTGCGTTCACCGTCTCTAACGTTGTTACATACTAATAATTTTAGGTTAGTAACAAGAAGATAGATTGTTAGATGGATAGGAAGTCAAGGTACTTCACAAAAGGAAATCAGTTTATCCCTTGTGAATAGTGTTTCGGGATCAAAGGGTGTTCAACACCCCCATTTATCTGGGTTCAACGTATATAGAGATATATCCACTAATAAGGAGTATCTAGAACTTGAAGCAGGTGAAGAGTCTATAGTTAAGGGAGACGAAAAGTCGGGACAGCCTAAGAAATTATTAGTCACGGGCCTATGTTTTAAGATTTATTTGGGAGTCAGGAACTGTAGGCGATACAACTAAACCTCAAAGCAAAATGAAAGCCCATCATGAACAGATAGAATCAGGCTCTTAGGTAATTTTCTTGTTTTTTTTTTACTCGGTCAGACATTAAATAGCATGTACTGCAGAAAATTGCAGCTTTTCTGTGATCAAACATAGTATGTTTGAAATTAAGAAATTACATGTGTGACGTTGAACTTAAGCAGAGGCTTGCATGGTGTTAATCGAAAGTCATTTACACAATTTCTCTTTGAAAACTTCGTGCGTATGATCATATAGTCGTAGATCGAGATGTCTACTAGTATGGTAACTCGCAGAGAAAACCGTACTTTTGAACATTGCAGAACTTTCTTCTGATGTGTATGTTCTTAAAAACAAAACAAAAAACCGTGCATTGAAGACATTATAAAAAGGGCATGAACTTTGTTGGTGTTGCCAATTTCGGCATCCAACTTTTCTATTCTAAGATAAAAAAAAAAGAAAGAAAAAATGTTGTTTGTTTGTATGAGGTTATATATATATATATATATATATATATATATATATATATATATATAGTCATCCGCAGACAGATCTGTTTCGCTGTATCACAGTTCATCAGTACTGTTAGACAGCCGATAACCTTTTGCTCAGGATTGAAACCCGACCGAATTGGCGTCAGTCAGCGATTCTACTTCTGAGCTACGGGCGCTCGGTAGAAGGAGGCAGACCTTTTAGCGTGTATATTATCATTATACACGCCCAATAGCTGAGAGTGTTCTAATTCATTGCTGAATGAACGATGCATAGATGCCAGAGTAGCTACTGTTTTTCAAAGTCTACCTTTCTTCCAGAGTGCTCAATCAGGGTGTATATATATATATATATATATATATATATATATATATATATATATATATATTCGTACAATTCGATTGTGTGGGGAAATGAAAGTGGAGAAGAGATGCACTTAAAATGTTCACAAGTAAATATTTTGAAAAATAGGATAGCGGGGAGTATAATATATTACCTTGAACAGCAGAAATAATTGACAGGTACATACGTCTAGAGGTAAGGTCACCAAAACGTGACAACCGGCTTGAAAAACAATGACCCGGCAATTATGTGGTTGGCAGATACATCCGGCAGTAGATAAAACCCAACAAAGGATAAGGATGGTTGACAGATATATCCGGTCGTAGATGATATTAACAAAGTGAAACGAAAAAATAAGTGATAACCGGCTTGAAAAACAATAGACTGTTGAGTGCAATGGACAGATACATTCGAACGTAGATAACGTAAAGCGACAATCGAAAAAAAGCATAAATGCGTGTGAGTTTTAAGACCATATAAAGTTTAAACGTTTTGGCTGAAGAGACAGAGAGCTTCTCGCTGGCTTCCGACTCCTGTCAGCCCCTTCGTGTGTGGGAAATCTCTCCGACTGATCTTATGCTCCACACAAGCCTCACCAGCGAAGAATAAAATATGTTTAAGTAAGAATTAAGTATGATGATAAGAGAATGTGAACTAAGAGTTCATTTATTCCAAGAGCTACTCTATGACAAAAATTTCTTTGACGATCTTTGATGTACAGTTCCGGAAACATCTCTTGTCAAGGTCCAGCAATAAATTGCATTCATGCATGAATCTCATGTATCTTGGTGACGTTCTTCCTTTATTTTAATGTGCTTTATCTTTTTCTACATGACTAGTCAATTTTACTTATTCTAAGTATATACTTAATATTTGTATTTTTTCTATCTCCTACCTACCCCGTTCTTACCCGTCCTTTGCTTGTTTTTTTATGGATTGTTAGCAACCCGGTAGGAAAAAAACCTACAAAGGGTGGAAGAACTCTTAAGGAGTCAGCTGCAAGCTAACTAAAGGTGGTATATCAGTAAATCATCGTGGAGAAGCTAACGGGATACCACTCCACTATCTATTACAATCATGGCTTTTCAAAATAAATATATGAAACCCAACGGCGTGAAGGGGGTTACTTCCAAAGGCGGCAACTCCTCGCCCGGTAAGGATCGACATAGACAACAGGTATCACTTAACCGTCATCCGGCGACTGTTAGCACCAACGACACTTTCTTCCAAAATTTGTCCCTCGCCTTGGAAGGAACGACATGAGCAACAGGTGTCTCTGGACCCTTACCCTGCGACTGTGCGCAGCAAAGAAAGAATTACCTTCAGGACATGGAACGTCAGGACGCTCAACAACTGTGGTCAACTTGAGAATGTCAAGCAGGAGATGAACAGACTGAACATCAATATTCTGGGGATATGCGAAACCAGATAGTCTAACAATGCAGACTTCAGCAGCAACAATCACAAGAAAATATACGCAGGAAACAAAAATAAGGAAAAAGGAGTCGGCTTAATACTGGACAAAGAAATGAAGAAATGCGTTCTGGGATACTGCCAGCTTTCTAAGAGTGTCCTCTTAATTAAACCGAGAGGAAGACCCTTCAACATATCTATTATAGTAGTTTATGCACCAACAACGCTAAGCACTGAGGAAGAAATAGAATCATTCTACTCCAAACTGCACAATGCCAAGGTTCAGTGCAAAAGCCAAGAAATTAGAATCATAATGGGTGACTTGAACGCCAAGGTAGGTAAAGAGAGGGAAAGAGACACGACCGGCAACTTTGGATTAGAAATCCGCAATAAATCTATACAGATTACCCATTAATGAACATGGTATTCTAATCTCTACAAAATAATTTTGATGTTAGAATAATCTTTTATTTTTACAGAACGTCCCATTGGGATTGAGCTATACTTATTTTCATTTTGAAGTAAAACACATTTCAAAGTTCTTTGAGAACTGTCAATGAAAATTCTCCACTCACTTGAATCATATCCAGATCGTCCCAAAGTGAGAAGTTCTTTGACATCATTACAAAAAACAAGTCGACCATCTGAATGGAAGAATTTCTGCAGTTCGGAAATTTTGTTGCGATAAAAGAAGTCAACGGTTACGTGTTCAGCAGTTCTTTTTCGTGAAAACTAGAAATTAATAAAATTCCGCAGATTTCTTTGGCAAATACAAATCTCTGACCAGTTCATTCCATTCAGGCTGATGAAAGAAAGAAGGCGGATGAGCGTTGTGGTGCAGTGGATATCGGCTCGGAAAGAGAAATCGGGTAGCAGAGTTCGAATTCCAGCTGAATTCTTTACATTCAATTACGCGCAAATACCCTTGGGAAAGGTATGAATCCGTCTGTTCCTTCAAGTTATGGGTTAAATAACAGGAAAGATTGGGTTCTATAGGCTTAGCTGGCAACCAGTCTACCGCAGAAAGCAATTGCAACCTACTGCGGGATAATCCTTTGCCCAGTCAGTTATGTCTCTTTCAAGACATGATCGCCCAAAGCGTGTATCACGTATGGCACTTAACTGACTGACTGAATATAATAGTTGAAGACATGATTAAGGCTACAGATCGCAAGAACAGCATACCTCACTTATTTAACCCATAACTGGAGGGAAGGGACAGATTAATACCTTTCCCAAAGGTATTACGGTCATATCACGTTGAATACACCAGTTCCCACTCGATCATCGAAGTTAAGCAACGTTGAGCCTGGTCAGTACTTAGATGTGTGACCGTTTGGGAATACCAGGTGCTGTAATCGTTCTATTGACAGATGTGCGTTGTGGTGCAGTGGATGTCGGCTTGGAAAGGGAAATTGGTGAGCCGAGCTTCAATTTCATTCGAACACACTGCATTCACTTGCGCACTGGTATATATATATATATATATATATATATATATATATATATATATTATAAAATATATTTTAGAACGTGTACAATTTTTTTTTATATATATCAACTACAAATTGTACATTTTGTTTCGACATTGGACTTCCAATGTCTCATCAGGTGGTGTGGAAAGAAAAGAGGCCTTCCATTCCTTTCCACACCACCTGGTGAGACATTGGAAGTCCAATGTGGAAACAAAATGTACAATTTGTAGTGGATATCTCTTGCTTTGTCACAACGATGATTTTGTCTCAAGGTACTGCAGCCTGTCAGGATCTATACGTGGCTGCTCATGTCCACAAGTGTGATACCAGGGCTATTGCACCCCATGCCCTTGTCAGTCAAGTTCTTGTGCTCTTATTTCTTTTCCTTGTGCCCTCTGTTACCTGAGGCCAAAGATAAAAAGAAGGGTTAAATCATATGCATTCTGTCTGTTCAAATTTCCATCTATATAAATAAAAGTTATGTGTTAGTCTGTGTGTATCCGTGTGTATATCCTCACTGATTTCTATTAACATACATTTCTACATTTCTCATCTGATTTGTTTCAAAACTTACACAACCCTTGAAAACTTATTATTCTACACCCCCCGACACAGACACAAAAAGAAATTGCGCGTGGCATTCAGTTTAAGCTTTGTTTGAATTTCTTATTTTCAAGTATTCTTTTTTGTTAAGATAAGTTCAACACGGTAACTTTAACATAGAAAAAACACTTTGAAAATAGAAGAGTTAACTCCCATATTTAATGTCTGCAGATGGTGGTCGTATAAAAAAAATTAAAAGTAGACTTATACTCTTTCCATCTTGTGCATCGACGGGTACTTACTGCTAGTCACTTGAGTGCCATGTGTGATACACATTTTGGGCGATCATGTCTCGAAAGAGACATGACTGACTGGGTAGAAGATTAACCTGCAGTAGATTACCATTCCTTTCTGCATTAGACTGGTTACCAGCCAAGGCTATAAAACCCAATCTGTCCTATTATTTGACTCATAGCTAGAGGGGGGAAATGATGTATTATATTATTAAGTAATAATTAGTAGGGGATCAGTTTATTACTTCATAACAACATAAAACTGATCCCCCACTTTATGCAAAGTAGAAGCCTTAATTATGTTTCCAACTATTCTATTCAGTCAGTAAGTTAAGTGGCATACGTGATACACACTTTGGGCGATCAAGTCTCGAAAGAGCCATGACTAGCTTGGCAAAAGATTATCCCGCAGTAGGTTGCCATTGCTTTCTGAGGTAGACCGGTTGCCGACCAGGGCTACAGAACCCAATCTGTCCTATTATTTGACTCATTTCAATTGTTAATACTACACAATAACATGTGCATCAAAATGAATTTATAAATATTTAATAATTACCTATATTGCAGTTTCATCAGTGAAAGAATGAAGAAAATTTAGGGTGATTCGGACGAGTTCGTCATTGCTTCCTTGCCATGTAAAATTTAACAAAGTAATAATAACAAAAGAACCATTCTATTTTCATAGCAATGAATACTAAAAATAGTATGAAATACATAATTTATTTTAAACAACTGAGGGGTGACCTAATAATTATGGCCGGTATGTATATGTATATATATATATTCTACTGTAGACGGTATAAAAGTTAAAGACAATTTTAAATTTCATATACAGTTAGTAAATTGAGGCTGTGTTCGCAAATAATCTTATTAAGTGTTTGTTCCTTTCTTTTCTATAATATGACTTCAATAAATGCTTTTTGCTGTGGGTGGTACGGATCATGCATGGTCATCAGCAAAAAGAGCAGCCCCCGCCAAAAAAAATGCCGAATACAGGTAAGGGGGATGTTAAAATCAAGCAGGTACGAAAATTTAAATATCAGGGAAATGTTCTAACTGAAGGCGGAAAGTGCGACACAGAGATCCAAAGGCGAATTGTCATGGCGAAAGAAGCGTTCCTAAAGCTCAGTAAAGTATTAAGAAACAGGACAATTTCTCTAGAAATAAAAAAATAAATAAATAAAAAAAAAAGAATACTGGATTGCTATGTGATGTAAGTTCTTTAATATCTTCTGTATAAGACGCATCCCACTGATTTCTCATCCATGTAGACTCAATTAACACCTCCAAACTTTTGATCCACGCCAATAACAAGTACCACGACTGGAAACTGTTTGAATCGAAAGTGAAAGTTTGATTTGATTTCGCTGTCATGGTAAGACTATCTTTGCTACTATTTTCACTACTAATGCTTGTCAGCCATTAATTTGAGTAGCATTTGATTTCGTCTCCTTTTAATTGTGGCTTTTTATCGCAACTTTACTCGGTCCGTCATTCTACGGCAGTGGGGTCATAAATCACAGTAACACTCTCGGTATAATTCAAACTGACGTCGATTTCATCACAGAGTAGCAGGGTTGACCATGTCAACTGCTTTGTACAAAAAGATAAAAAACTAACTTACTATTTTCAGCATGATTCACTTTTTGCTGTGGGTGGTACAGATCATGCATGGTCATCAGCAAAAAGAGCAGCCCCCCCCCCCCAAGTGCCAAATACAGATGGGGGATGCTAAAATCAAGCAGGTACGAAAATTTAAATATCTGGGAAGTGTTCTAACAGAAGATGGAAAGTGCGACACAGTGATCCAAAGGCAATTTGCCATGGCGAAAGATGCGTTCCAGAAGCTGAGCAAAGTATTAAGACACAGGAAACTAGAAACAAAGAAGAGAGTACTGGATTGCTATGTGATGTCAGTTCTTCAATATGACAGCGAATGTTGGACAATATCAACAAAGATGAAGGGAAAACATGAAGCAGCTTAAATGTGGTTCTACAGAAGGGTGATGCGGATATCGTGGACCGAGTATGTGAGCAATGACGAGATTTTGGAAAGAATGGAAACGAAAAGGAAATGAATATTGAGCATCAGAGAGAGACAACTGAAGTTACTGGGACATGCAATGAAGAAGGAGGGCTTGGAGGACCTGATACTGATTGGACGGATAGAGGGGAAAAGAGACAGAGGAAAGCAGCGGATAACATATTTGAAGGAACTGAGCCGGTGGATGACAGAACGGTAGCTGAGACATGTTACAGGAGAAAGCGTGCTAAGAGCCTACAGGGATAGGGTGACGTAGAAGGCCATGATCGCCTACATTCTGAAAGGACAAAGTATATAGAAGAAGAAGGTATGTATCATATTCATACTCCCAACGACTGTTTCGTATTGTGTTTAGTACCGTTCCATACTGGTTTAAATGCGTTCGTTTTGAGCTCTGGTTAGAGATCTAACCTCAGTTGTGTGTCAGTTTGCCCAATAAATCTATTCATGGCTTTGTTTTCGTCGCCAGCGCAGTTCTTATTGGGCCTCATAATTTCATGAAGTTGATCTGATTTCAATAGCGAGTTGTTATTTCTGAGAAGATTTCATTCTTTCAATTTCAGTATAGTAGATAATTTTTATATTTTTAGTTCATGTGTGTGTGTGTTTTCTGCTTGCTGGTTAAGGTCAGCTGATTGCCAGCCAAGGTTATAGAACCCAATCTGTCCTATTATTTGACTCATAGCTAGAGGGTGAAGAGATGTATTATATTATTAAGCAGTAATTATTGGGGGATCAGTTTATTACTTCACATTAATATAAAACTGATTCCCCTTTTTATGCACATTGGAAGCCTTAATCATGTTTTCAACTATTATATTCGGTCAGTCAGTTAAGTGCCATAGTTATGCACGCTTTGGGTGATCATGTCTGATAAAAAGGTTTGATTCTTTCAATTTCTGTATAGTAGATAATTTTTATATTTTTAGTTCATGTGTGTGTGTGTTCTGTTTGCTGGTTCAGGTCAAATATTTTTCCTTGGCGTTACCAATCAGGTGAAATCCAGAATTTCGAAGATTGGAAGATTGGTCAAATATAACCTTTCACCCTCTCAATTATTTCCCCTTTTGGACCGTCCTATATAAAATATATCTATTTTGTCTACCTATCTATATATCTATCTACCCAAAACAGATGACAGTCATCACCGTTTCTGCAACAAAATTGAAAGAGAAACAAAATTTCTTCTTTTTTTAGTCACCCCCCCCCCTTTCTTTGCCGAAATTGTGACCGTCTTTCAGTCGGATATGAACGTCAGTAAGATTGGACTGTTTTGGCCGATCGTCACTTAGTTGTTGGCCTTTCCCCTTTGGGCACGTAATCCTCACCCACTGTCAGAATTAATTGACGGGGAAATTGGACTTCCTGAAACTCTAAGGATTTACCAAGCACAGGAAATTAGAATACGAAAAAAGAAACTTGTTTAGTCTTTAAAAATTGATCTCTTTAGTTTTGCCCGAAAATAACCTTGGAGACAGAAAAAAGTTTAAAAGTTACAGAGATAAAGATTGTGGACCACTGTATTTGAAAGTGTAGATAGAGTTGTGTTCTTTTCGATTTATAAAAGAAGCGATGTCATTCTGTAATCAGAGCTGCTTGATTTGAGTATAAGTCTCTGGATGACAAAAGTAGTTGTCACAGCACTTGCTTACGGTAATCGTTTGTCGATAAGTTGCAAAATTATTGAGAAATAATAAATTTGTTTTCTCAGATTGACTGATCTACGAATCTGAAGTGGCTATTTTTAAGTTTCTAGTTTTGTTTATTTTTGAATTATTGAACCTGAAGCCATAGGGAGATGGTTAATGTTCCTTTGATTCGGCCTGCTATCAAACTTCACCGAACTCCTTACAAGTTTTATCCAGAACCATCACCAGAAGAATTATCAGAAGCTTTTCATCAGAAGGTTGGATGTCGGCAGGTTGGAATGTGTGGAATAGTGTGGAATAGTGTAAGAATAAAATATACATTTTTCATGTTAAAATAGAAATTTATTAAAAAAACAAAACAAAAAAAAAACAAGAATTCGTAGGAATTAATGGTCCACGAGAAAGTTAAAGGTAACAAGATTTGTAGAAAATGTTCGTAGTAGTAATTGTTGAAAGACTATATGCGCACGTACGTATGTAAGTGTTTGTTTGGTAGGAATGTCTTTCGATGGAGAAAAAGAAGTAAAAGAAATCAGCACACGAGAAAGAAAGAGAAAAAGAACAAGGTGTGACCTAACCTTATCTACGGGTCGATTTGAAGTTGAAGTTACATGTTAGTTTCGTTTTCTAGCTGTTTCCATCTGATTGATTGACTGACACTGATCGGGACCCTTTTATTGTCATTAGGTTTTTTCGCACTGACTCGCTAAGTCCTCAAGTCTTGCAAGTCGCTCCCATTGGCCAAAAGTCAATTTAACACCTACTTGCGAAATCTAGTTTCGGCTTTTTCATTAAGCATATGGCCAGTCCTTTTTCTAATTGGGAAAAAACAGTATTTTACACGTCATTGTGAATTTTTGTAAAAATGAAGAACAATGTCGATTTTAATTCTTACTTTCCTATCCACGACAAACCATGGAAGTATAGTAAATCTAAACTTATTTATAAATGGAACTTTGTCTGTGAGTGTGTGTGTATGTGTGTGTATGTGTGTCTGTGTGTGTCCGTCCGTTACCTATAGACTCCAAAACGGCTGAACCGATTTTCTTGAAAATTTAAACAGTTGTACTAGAAGCGTCTGCGAGTGTTCTTAGCTAGGTTTTGTGTCAAGGTACCCCCGATAAATGTCGATAATCGATAACCGAAAAAATCGGGTTATAGAAGGAATGGTCCGATTTTAATCAAATTTGATACATTCATAGACAAAGACATAAGAAAGGATATTCAGAAGTTTCAAGGTTGCAGTTCTTGCAATAGATAATATATATATATAAAAGGTAAAATGTTTGTGTGTGTGTGTCTGTTCATCTGATCTGTATGTCTACTTTTTTTCAATTCTTTTATTTTAGTTTTTGCTTCGTGTTTGGCTCTAAGTAGGTATAATTGTAGTTCTTAGTCTCAGCCATGACACCATTTACTCAGAGGACTTATTTAGCCTTCAAAATTCAGTTTACGACGAAAAAACGTATTTGATATCGATACCAGGAAATCAAAATTTGACTTACATTCATTCATTTTTCTTTCAGTCTACGGTTTCGCTTTAACTGGAAACAACTATTGCTTTTTAGTCTTTCGTGCCAACGTCCAAAGAGTCTGAGCTCCAGGACCATGGATTAGTTTTAAAGCTTTCATTACACCCGAGTAACGCCGGGCTATACAGCTAGTTTAATAGAATTTAATATAGTTTAATATAATTGTTATTTATCATTTTTTTTATATGTATTATTATTATTTCATATATTTAAAATTATGTATTGTTTTCTATTATTTCGTTAAACTTTTTCCAACTGTTGGGTTTAATCTGTTTTAGTATTTATTTGTATTTGAACGACGGACCCTGAAAATCGTTTGTCCTATTTTTACTGTTGTTTTTGCTAAGCTTAAAGTTATATTTATCAACAATGTCATTTCTACGTTTCTTCATTTGTTATAATCGATAATTTAGTTATTAGTCCTGTCATAAGACAGTATAAATTATTTTTATAGTATCAGTCAGTTAAGTGCCAGACGTGATACACGCTTGGGTGATCATGTCTGGAATGAGACAAGACTGACTGGGCAGAGGATTATCCCGCAGTAGGTTGCCACTGCTTTCTGCGGTACACTGGTTGCCAACCAAGGCTATTATTAAGTAGTAATTAGTGGAGGATCAGTTTCATATTGGTATTAAGTAATAAACTGATCCCCCACTTTATGCCCAGTAGAAGCCTTAATCATTTTTTCAGCTATTATATTCAGTCATAAACACCAGTACAAAAACGAGGCACATTATATTTACCTAGGATCTCCATAATTCAGACAGTTGAGTGCCATACGTGATACACGCTTCGGCGATCTTGTCTCGAAGGCAACATGACTGACTGGGCAGAAGACTATCTCGCAGTAGGTTGCCATTGATTTCTGCGGTAGACTGGTTGCCAGCCAAGGCTATAGAACCCAATCTGTCCTATTATTTAACCCATAACTGGAAGGAAGAGACCTAATAATGCCTTTCCCAAGGGTACTTGCGCGTAAGTGAATGCAAGGAATTTAACTAGAATTCGAACTCGGCCCCCTGATTTCTTGTTCCGAGCGTATACGCACTGCACCACTAACGCACATAGTAGATTGACTTTATAATCTTCGACTATTTTATGTTAAAATCCTGATTTATATCTTCAATTTTTTGTTCAGCCATCTTTTTTGAAAATCAGAAAACTTTATGTTATTTCTATTTGTTCATTTCTATAACGCTGTTTCGTAATTTTTCTTGCTTTTAGTGTTTATGGTTACCTAATGTTTTATATATTCAAAAATTTGTTAAATTTGGGGAGCTTCTAAAACATGTAATATATAATGTAACATATTTACATTATATATGACCCTAAGTTTTTTTTATAGCTGTGGGCGATAGTGGGGACAAGTTTCTCTGTCTATACAATGCTTTTGTGGTATGCGTCTCAAATTGCCTCTGACAACTATATCTAAATCCAAACCGGGGAATTTGCGTCTCATAACCACCTTCTCGACAGCCACGGAAGGTAGTCCATCTCGGTGAAGGTAAATGGAGAAAGAAAATCCGGAGGAAGCCCAGAAGCCGGTTGGCTCTTAACACTGACAAATTTCTAGAAACTACTTCAGCCAAGCCGGCATCAAATGTAATGCCCAGTATACTTTCAGGTCTGGTCGGTACGACCCAGAGTGTGGTCATATAGTCTGAGTAGCGCTTGGTCACCATATACCATCACCCAGCGCTACGCTCTGGAGAGGTCACACGAGTCACACTATTAAACAGGGGTTACTTTTATCTTGGTCGATAAATGTGTGCAAATCATAATTTTTTATGCTTAACTATATTCTCGCAATATTTTCTCTTATTAAAGAAAAAACAAATTGGATAAACATTTCTACTGGGAAAACGTGTAAAAAAAGTAAAGGTTTCAGGCAAATAAACTGTGACATCTTCCCAGGATCTACGAAATGTTGTTTTTACGAGGATATGTAGGATGTGTTGGATTGGGTCAAAAATCTCTATCGGGAAGAATTGTACAAGGGCGCAGCCAAAAGGAGACACTTAATTCCAAAGTCACGTACATTCGTCTGATGAGCGTGAAGGTTCTATTTGATACTAGGCACGTCTCTAATGATTTTTGACACATTAGTACATCTATCTATCTATCTATCTATCTATCTATCTATCTATCTATCTATCTATCTATCTATCTATCTATCTAGCCGAGTCTGTTCATATCTATCTATCATATCTATCTATCTATCTATCTATCTATCTATCTAGCCGAGTCTGTTCATATCTATCTATCTATCTATCTATCTAGCCGAGTCTGTTCATATCTATCTATCTATCTATCTATCTATCTATCTATCTATCTATCTAGCCGAGTCTGTTCATATCTATCTATCTATCTATCTATCTATCTATCTATCTATCTAGTCGAGTCTGTTCATATCTATCTATCTATCTATCTATCTATCTATCTATCTATCTATCTAGTCGAGTCTGTTCTATCTATCTATCTATCTATCTATCTATCTATCTATCTATCTATCTATCTAGTCGAGTCTGTTCATATCTATCTATCTATCTATCTATCTATCTATCTATCTATCTATCTATCTATCTATCTAGTCGAGTCTGTTCATATCTATCTATCTATCTATCTATCTATCTATCTATCTATCTATCTATCTATCTGAATAGCTTAGAAAAAGAAATCCGTAATAGATGACTGAAAGTTTCATGCTTCATATTATTATCTGATAATGGCTTATTTCTTTTGAGTGTAATTTCTATATAAATGTTACTAAGGGCTTATGGGAAGCGTGACACATTTTTTTATTTGTAAGATAAAATAAACAGCACACCCTGATGACAAAACAACCCTTTCAGAACAAAAATATAAATTCTTCACGAAAAAGATTAAATCTCTTTTTCAAATGAGGACATGAAAAGAAATTTCTATCAAAATATCACAACCACGTCATAACTCCAAAAAGAAACAATACCATGTAATTTCATTAAAAGTAATTACTAATCTTTCGGCCCGAGCAAAACATTCAAACAAAAAATCAATAAAATATTCCAACTCAATGTCAGGACTATAAATGAAAATAAGAAACTAAACAAAAACCTGACCTCGGGTTCATTTCTCCTCCTTCGGTATTTAGAGTCACATGGAATTGTGTTTGTGAGAGAAACGATAGAAATCAATAAATCTGTGAAAAATGTAATCAAAAGCTGCAAGTGTCTTGGTGAATACGCCATAGATCAACAACTGGAATTATCAACACTGCGACATACTTCAATCTTCCTGACAGACATTTAACAAAGGAACAATGGAACACTTCTCGATGTCCGATCAACAACTCATGAGCAGTGAATTTTGTTCATCAGTTCAAAATGAAACTTTAACTTGTCGTCTTTCTTTTCATGCGCCTGGGTCTGTTGTGTTGCAATCCCTTCCCCCTTTCCTGTTCCCTTGAAATTCTCATTCTCTTCCTCCTGTCCACGGATGAAATAAAATTAGATTGGAGTTTTGTTATCTGAAGTGGCTCTAAACTAATTGACTACACTACAGCCGCTCGTTAAGAGACGATTTTCGACGGTGATGTCTAAGTTAACAGCCATGGAACTCTTCTTTGCCAACAATATCCCCTGGGACGGCAATTCCCCAATACGCAATTAGAGTTGAGTGTTTCTTGGACAATGTCTGACGTGTGAAAATGTTTCAAGTTGTAATTAGAAGAAGTGAAGTTAGAAGATTAGTTTTTCTCTTCCATGAAAATTTGTCTGAAAAGATCTCATCCTAATTCTACTCAGTTATTAGTCAACCTTTCTTTTTTTTTTTCAGCAGGTTCTGAAATCCACTCAAGAAATACGAATTCTTTGATAGGAATTGGCCCTGGAGAATTTTTTTTAATGATAAAATGACATTTGGCTTTGATGCTTCCATACAGATGGATGTCGACGGAACGTTATTTCTGTTTCTAATTATTATCTCGTATGATTGAAAATAACTTACAGATTTTTCTTAACGTTTCATCAAAAGAAAGATGATAAAAAGTGAATTTTTAAATTAACTTTTATTGTTTTTGAGGCTTGATCTTTCGATTATTAGCGCACAGTGGGCGTGCGTTGTGGTGAAGTGGATATGAGCTAGGAATGGGAAATCAGAGAACGAAGATCGAATTCCAGTTGAATTCATTGCATTCACATACGCGGAAATACCCTATGGAAAGGTATTAATCCGTCTCTTCTCTCTCCAGCTATAGGTTAAATAGAAAGACAGGTTGGGTTCTATAACCTTGGTTGGCAACAAGTCTACCGCAGAAAGTAATGGCAACCTACAGCGGAAAAATCTTCTCCCCAGTCAGACATGATCACCCAATCGTGTATCAAGTATGGCGTTTAACTAAGTGCACAGTTCAAATGTGAACAAATTTCGGATTGTGATAAGTGTTTTGAAGATACCAAGGTTGGCTGAAAACTTCATAGGTTGACCGAGATATTCTAATGGAATATGCATTTTATTTTTCAACGTAGTCTCCTTTGCGGTCAACACGCTTCTTCCACCAGTGTTGCAGTGCTTGCATTCTATTAGTGAAATAGCTTTCATTTTAGGATTTCAAAAGTCATCAACAGCAGATAGACGTCCCCATCATTCGACACTGGTTTCCATATAAGTGTTTTTCATTTTGGGAAACAGATGGTGGTCAGATGGAGCCAAATGAGGAAAAAGGGAGGGTAAATATTAACGATCTCCCAGATGTAATAATATCCCAAGTAGGCACACACGCTGACGACACTACAGTTTACTCTCGCATCAAAAGTCTGCTGAGGCTGACAAAGTAAACCTCGCTGCCGAGCTTGAAAAGGACCGCCGATCCGTGGCGGATTGGGGTAAGAAATGGCTCGTGAATTTTAATGCTTCGAAAACGAAGCTGCTATCTATTAACCATCACAGACAATCGCTCCTATCCCCCATTAGCATGGATCAGGCTAGTCTCTCTGAAAGCAAAACACCGCGTCTCCTCGGCTTAACTCACAACAGACCTCAAATGGAATGATTATATAGAATCCATAGCTAAATCCGCTGCTAAGAAAGTCGGTTCTCTGTGAAGGGGCAGGAAGTTTTTTTCGCGCCTGAAACAATCCTGCACACACACACACACACACACACACACACACACACACACATATATATATATATATATATATATATATATATATATATATATTAAAAAAGGATTAATTCAAAGATGTTGAATAGCCATTTCGATATGAAGATCCCCACGGGGGTTTTGGGAATTTACCTTCCTGCTTTTTTCCCTTGGATTGAAGTATCTGAATTAAAATATATATATATATATACCATCCGCCCGTGCCTTGAATACTGCTACCATATCTAGTCGGGTGCTCCTACTATCCACCTACGTGTCCTTGACAAAGTGCAACGGAGAATCTGTAATGTAATAGATCCCGACTTGGCAGGGTTAATGGTTAAGGGTTAGGGGCTAGGGTTAGGGGTTATGGTTAGGGTTGGGGTTAGGTGTTAGTGTTAGGGTTAGGTGTTAGTGTAAGGGTTAGGTTTAGGGATTAGGTTTAGGGATTAGGTTTAGGGTTAGGGGTTAGGGGTTAGTCGTTAGAGTTAGGGTTGGGTTAGGGTTAGGGGTTAGAGTTAGAGGTTAGGGTTAGTGATTAGGGTTAGGGTTAGGGGTTAGTGGTTAAAGTTAGGGTTAGGGTTAGGGGTTAGGGTTTGTGTTAGGGTTATATTAGTGGTTATATAGCTGGTATAAGAGTCAAGGTTCATCACCATAGAAAGCAGTGGTAAGAACAACTATAGACTATTATCAGGAGAGGAAGAGAGAGAGGGAGAGAGAGAGAGAGGAAGAGAGAAAGAGAAAAAGAGAGACATAGTAGAGAGAGAGAATAGAGAGCATGTAGAGAGAGAGAGAGAGAGAGAGAGATAGAAAAGAGAAAGACCAAAAGAGCTTACATAGAGATACAGAGTGAGAGACAGAAGAAAAGGACAAATTATTGTGTATGTGAGAGAAAAAATAAACACACAAATGTATAGATTTCAGTTCTCACCATGTACAAGGAAAAGAATATTCCAATTTGCCAACCTACAAGAATAAAACTTAAACTCATCAAATTAATAAGGCGATTTATTGATCTGTTTTTATGGGTTATCAACCTTGTGTGGGTCATATAAATCCGAGACATTGGGTTGTAAGAATAACGCTTTTTTTTTTGCAAGTGAATGTTGCCTTAACAATGTTTACAGAATAAAAAATCATCCTATTTAATCCACGGCGGGAACAATATAGCGAAATTTGTATTTTATTTTTTAGCAAGTAATCATTTTATTTTTATTATATTTATAATACTTCTACGTAAAAAATTGTTATCTTGCTTGTAATCATTTTAGGATAGTTTTTCTTAATTTGAATCAGATATTAATTGTTTCCTATACATTTGTGTCGGTTGCAATTTTTATTCCTTGCTTATACCGTAAGTTGTTCACGCGGTAAGCATCATTGTTGCTGGCTTGAATGATTCGGGGTAGATTTAATGATCGCATCTTATATTAGAATTTCAGACAAATATATTATTTGCCTTGTTTTTTAGTTCTTCGGAAAGGTAAAAACGGGTAGTTTAACGGTTATTGCCGCTGTCGGCTTGCAGAGTTTTAATTGTCGCCAGATTCGGTATCATTCAATTCCCCCTAATTCCTTTTGAAAGCTTGGCTTATGAGGGCAACCAGTTGCGGAGGGTAAAAACTCTCAATTTGAAACTGGCCTGAAAAGGGATGGAAGCCAACAGTTTATCTTGCTCTATATAAATAATTGCTATTATAGTTGTGATACATTACGACTCAAATATATATTAAATGTTTCTTATTGAGTCGATTCGTGTAATTCCCATTTTTTTCTACGTTTCACTATTTTGGTTCTTAACGGTTTAGAAATTAAGTAAAAATATTTTCCGATTTTTACTTTGACTTTTGTTGAATTCCTTCAATTCAAGAATACAACGAAATTGCATTTATTTCTAAGCCATTGATTCTGTTTTACGAGTCAAATCGGCTTCCTTCACTTTGTGGATTAAGCAATTCGTATTTCTACTGGGATTGAGTCATACAAAGATAAGATTATCGTAAATATTGATATTTTCTATAAATAATCGTAATAGAAATAAAAAACTTCGCAGTGGAATATTGATCTCCAGTTTGTCTTATGTATTTTTTTTTTCAAATTCTATTTACTATTTGCTGAGATGAATATATCACCGGTCAGGAATGTAACCTTAAAATACAACGCTTGATATAACTAACCATGGAACTATTTCAGCAAATATGAAATCCCTATGTGGATGTCTGAATTCAACTTTGCCTCTCATTTCCGCGTGCTAATCAATTTCGTATCGTTAATGAAAATCTCTAAGCAATTTCGAGACAAAATAAACTTGCAACGATTCTTATCAGTCCGGACTTCAGCATGTCTGGCTAAAGGCTACATTTATATGCTGTTCTTTGGAGATAAAAGCCGTGAACATTTCATCATATCCGACTAAAACAAGATGAACTTTATCGACATAAATCTATTATTTTGGTAATTAATTTGAAATTTAAATAACGATAGTAAAATCAATAAGTACTTCATTATAGACATACTCTTAAATCAGCTATTTCTAGATCGAATGATCTATCACTAAACTGATGGAATGTGGAATCGATATATTTTCCCTCCTATCTTTACCCACAAGAACCGTTTCAATTTATTTCGACTTTTCTCGTTCCGGGTCCAATTTCCCTCCTATCGTAAGAAATCGATCGGTCGGATGTTAGAAATCCATGCAGCTGTTTTCGCTCGTACTCGACTTTACGTCAAGACAAATGACAATCGCTATTATAGCGAACATATATTGATGTACGAAGGTCTGTCGAAGTAGCCAGGTAACAAAAATGGAGGTAATAGTTCTCAACACTCACGGGACATTTGATATCTCAAACAAATAAAATGAGAAAGGTTGAGGAATAGATCGACTGAACCGTATTGAAACAATCTATATCTATAAAAGTGACGAGGGTGGACGTTGTGTAAGTATTTGTTTGTTTGATAGATTCCACTTAGCGCCTGCATTTTGCGGTCTAGCTCGACGGGAATTGCACTAAAATGTAGATCAAAATTTTAGAATGCTAACAACACCTTGAAATTTTTCAGAAAGTCAAAATTAAGGGATAGAAAAATATATATTATGACCCTACAAGTCAGGGATCAGTTTATGTATTGATTATAATATAGAATCGATCATCCCACTTTATATTATCTCATATCTATATACCCTGCCCTTCCCCCTCCCGCCCTAATCCAATGGAGACATTCTACATGGTTATCTATATCTATAAAAGTAATGAGGGTAGACGTTGTGTAAGTATTTGCTATGTAAATTCATCCTATGTTTTTTATTTTTATTATTACTTAAACTACCCGAGTGAAACCGGGCTAAACTGCTAGTCTATATCTATCAAGGTGACCGAGGGTGGACGTTGTGTAAGTATTTGCTATATAAAGTCATCATATGTTTTTTTTTATTCTTATTATTCCTTAAACTACCCGAGTGAAACCGGGCTAAACTGCTAGTATGCTCATAAAATAAAATTCCGCTTGAAATTCTGAAAGAAGTCATTCTTATTATTTTGTGAAGTTTTCAAATTTATTTAGTTACTGACTTTATCCTTAAACTTTTGTAGTTTATTCAGCCTTACTCAGGGGTAGGAGTGGTTTACAACATTAGAATGGTCGATCTTTATGCCAAACATTCAGATGATACACAGAAAGAAAACTGCAAGACCCCCTACAGAAGGTAGCTGAGGAGAGTGACAAAAAAGGACTACAAATAAACAGCAAGAAAACTGAATGCATTGTCATCAGCAAAAAGAACAACCCAAAATGCCAAATACAGGTAGGGGATACTAGAATCAAGCAAGTACAAAAATTTAAATATCTGGGAAGTGCAGGCGATGGACGCAGAGATCCGAAGGCGAATTGGCATGGCGAAGGACGCGTTCCAGAAGCTGAGTAAAGTACTAAGACACTGGAAAATTTCCCTAGAAACAAAGAGAGTGCTAGATTGTTAAGTGATGTTCTTCAATACGGCAGTGAATGCTGGACAATATCATCGAAGATGAGGAAAAAACAGCGAAAAGGATGCTGCGGATATCATGGACCGAACATGTGAGCAATAATGAGGTTTTGGAAAGAATGGCAACGAAAAGAAAATTAATGAGCATAAGGAAGAGACTACAGAAGTTCCTGGGACATGCAATGAGGAAGGAGGGCTTAGAGAACCTGATACTGACAGGCCAGATAGAAGAAAAAAGAGACAGAGGAAGGCAGCGGATAACATATTTGAAGGGCCTGATCAGGTGGATGATGGAACGGCGTTTGCGAGGTGTAACAGGAGAAAACATACTAAGAGCCACCAGGGATAGGGAGACGTAGAAAGCCATGGTCGCCTACGTCCTGAAAGGATAGGGCACATAGAAGAAGAAAAATTCTACTCTTAGGACTTCACATGTTTATTCCAGCTTCTAATTTTCAAAATAGTTTTACAAGCCCTCGTTTGAGATTACTATTAGCAACTTTTCACGTTGTCATTATTGTCGTTCACGGGCTGAATCATGATTTTATTATTAGAAAATGCTAGAACTCACAGGTAACCAAATCTGGTCTTTTGGGGTGCTGATGTACCTGGGTGAAATGATGTTTTGTTTAAACAAACTAAGCGACCAACCCAATAGAAACATGTTCACATATACGCAGTCGGGTCCATACTTTCAAGGTTTCTGTTCCGATGAAAGTAGCTTACTGGTGCCTCCTATATATGAATTTACTCGAGCCACAAGATTAGCAACTGTGAAACCAAGGAATTGTAAACGCAAATTCTACTCCATCAGCTTCTTTTCTTGCACTCCCCGTCTGTGGAATTCCCTTCCATTTACTTGCTTCTCTGACAGCTACAATCTCCAAGAATTTAAATGTAAAGTCTATAATAATCTATCTCACTAACTTGCATCGTCTCTCTCATGCTCCTTTCTCCCTCCACTCCACTCTCATCAGTATTCTCATCCTTCTCTTACCCACTTCCTGGCACTCCCTATAACCTGTCATTCTTTCTCATAAGTTTCCTCCTATGTAACCCCCTGCAAAACAGTGGCAGTAAAATGCCTTGCTTGGGGCGATGTGATTATAAAAAAAAAAGATAGATAGATAGATAGATAGATAGATAGCCCGACAGCTACAATCTCCAAGAATTTAAATGTAAAGTCAATAGTCATCGCTTATCTCACTAACTTGCATCCTTTCTCCCATGCTCCTTTCGACGTCCACTCCTGTTTCATCAGTATTCTCATCCTTCTCTTACTCACTTTCTGACACCCCCTATAACCTGTCACCCTTTCTCATGACTTTCATCCTATGTAACCCCCCTGCAAAGCAGTGGCAGTAAAATGCCTTGCTTGAAGCGATATGATTATAAAAAAAAGTTTCTATACTATTATAATGTGGATATAAAGTGGGGGATCAATTATATATTAACACCAATATATAAACGGATCCCTCACTTTATGGCCACAATCATCCTTCTCTTACCCACTTCCTGTTGCCTCCTATAAACTGTCAGTCTTTTTCATAACTTTCCTCCTATGTAACCCCCTGCAAAACAGTGGCAGTAAAATGCCTTGCTTGGGGTGATATGATTATATAAAAAAATATTTCTCACCTTTTGATATCTTCAAAATAAATGGTTACTTTTATTTTGATGGCTCATAAAAGATAAATTAGTTCTTGTCCTAATACTTTTGCACTGTACTGTATCTCAAACTTGTTCCAATATTGAACATAATCTATCCATATACAAGAATGTTTAACAAACTTTTGGTCAATATAACTGAAGATAGTGAGCAAGACTCCGGACACAGGAGTTAAATTCAATGTGATTTATATTCGCTATAATTTTCCTGGCCTTTCTTAGTCGAGTGTTATAGATGAGCTACTTGCATAAAACAATGCGGGAAAATTGGAATGGAAATATTATTAACGTCATTTCGATACTAACGACGCAGAAATTCATTTGCGTTCTTATGATGTTGCAACGTGTGCGAATGTTTAATGTTTGCAGTCGCCAACGCAACAGCGTTACTTTACGGCTTAATTCCCAAGAGAAACAGAAAATAGCTTTCATAGATTCGTGTCCCTCGGGCTGTTGCAGACTTTTCCTTATCAAATGCCAATCACCTGAACCTGAACCAAGTACCATTGGCGGTTTTAAGCATGATTAGCCGCGAGTTATCCACCCAACGAAAGTTCCGCTCTTTTTCCTGTCTCAAGCTATGAAATATATATTCCGTCACTACGCAGTACTTGTGGATATGGCTCAAGGATGAAAGTTGTGTTCCCGCTGTCAAGAGGGCTATTTTTTTTTTCAGAATGTGTAAATCGTCTTACGGCTAAGTCACGTGATAGACACGGACTAAAAAAAAAAAAAAGAAATAGAAAACAAATGACAAAAGTCCTCCATTGAATAAATAAAGCGACGTTTATTCTCCCTTTGATTGTTTAGGTTCAACTTTGTGTATTAATTTATTTCACTGCATTTTACGGATTATGTGCGTTGTGGTGTAGTGGATATCGACACGGAACGACAAATCGTAGAGCCGAGTTCGAATTCCAGCTGAATTCCTTGAACTCAATTACGCACAAATACCTTTGGGAAAGGTATTAATCTGTTTCTTCTCTCCAGTTAAGGGTTAAATAATAGGACAGAATGTGTTCTATAGCCTTGGCTGACAACCATTCTACCGCAGAAAGCAATGGTCATCTACTGCGGGATAATCTGCCCAGTCAGTCATGTCTCTTTCGATACATGATCGCCCAAAGCGTGTATCACGTATGGCACTCAACTGAGTGACTAAATATCATAGTTGAAAACATGATTAAGGCTTTTAATGGGCATAAAGTGGGGGATCAGTTTTATATTGTTATGAAGTAATAAACAGACCCCCCACCCCACTAATTACAATTTAATGATATAATACATCTCTTCCCCCTCTTGCTATGAGTCAAATAATGAGACAGATTGGGTTCTATAGCCTTGGTTGGCAACCAGAAAGCAATGGAAACCTACTGCAGGTTAATCTTCTGCCCAGTCAGTCATATCTCTTTCGAGACATGATCGCCCAAAGTGTGTATAACGTATGGCACTCAACTGACTGACTGAATATTATAGTTGAAAACATGATTAAGGCTTATACTGGACATAAAGTAGGGGATTCGTTTTATATTGTTATGAAGTAATAATCTGATCCCCCAATAATTACTACTTAATAATATATTACATCTCTTTCCCTTCTAGCTATGAGTCAAATAATGAGACAGATTGGGTTCTATAGCCTTGGTTGGCAACCAGTCTACCGCAGAAAGCAATGGAAACCTACTGCAGGTTAATCTTCTGCCCAGTCAGTCATATCTCTTTCGAGACATGATCGCCCAAAGTGTGTATCACGTATGGCACTTAACTGAGTGACTAAATATCATAGTTGAAAACATGATTAAGGCTTTTAATGGGCATAAAGTGGGGGATCAGTTTTATATTGTTATGAAGTAATAAACAGACCCCCCACCCCACTAATTACAATTTAATGATATAATACATCTCTTCCCCCTCTTGCTATGAGTCAAATAATGAGACAGATTGGGTTCTATAGCCTTGGTTGGCAACCAGTCTACCGCAGAAAGCAATGGCAACCTACTGTTGGATAAACTTCTGCCCAGTAAGTCAAGTCTCTTTCCAGACATGATCGCCCAAAGCGTGTATCACGTATGGCACTTAACTGACTGAATCATACTGAATTCGAATTTGCGAATTTGAAATTAAGACTATCAAAGTTAAATGACAAGAAAATTGGACCAAAAAAATAAAACAAAAAAACACAATTTCTTTGTAAGACTTCTTCTTCTTCTTCTTCTTCTTCTTCTTTTCCTTTGTGCCTTGTCCTTTCAGGACGTAGGCGATCATGGCTATCTCTGGTGGCTATTAGCACGCTTTCTCCTGTAACATCACGCAACCCTTGTTGTATCATCCACCTGCTCAGGCCCTTCAAATATGTTATCCGCTGCTTTCCCTTGTTTCCCCCTCTATCTGACCTGTTAGTATCAGGTTCTCCAAACCCTTCTTCCTCATTGCATGTCCCAAGAACTTTATCTCTCTTTTCCTGATGCTCAATATTAATTACCTTTTTGCTTCCATCCTTTCCAAAACCTCATCATTGCTCAAATTCTCGGTCCAAAATATCCGCACATTTTAGTTGCTTCAAGTTTTCCCTTCATCTTCAATGATATTGTCTAGCATTCACTGCTATATTGAAGAACTACCATCACATAGCAATCTAGTACTCTGTTCTTTGTTTCTAGTGAAATTTTCTTAAAACTTTACTCAGCTTCTGGAACGTGTCCTTCGCCAAGCCAATTCGCCTTCAGATCTCTATGTCGCACTTTCCGTCTTCTGTTAGAAGACTTCCCAGGTACTTAAATTTTTGTTCCTACTTGATTTTAGTATTCCCCACTTGTATTTGGTATTTTGGGTTGCTCTTTTTCCTGATGACCATGCATTCGGTTTTCTTGCAGTTTATTTGTAGTCCTTTCTTGTCACTCTCTTCAGTTACCTTCTGTAGGAGTTCTTGCTGTTTCCTTTTGAGTTTGCTATCAGCTCTGTATCATCTGCGTACCTTATGTTGTTCAAATTGTAGCCTTCGATCACAAATCCTGACATAACATCTAGGGTCCTCAGAATCGACTTGCTGTACAAGTTGAATAGATCCGGCGAAAAGACCCATCCTTGTCTTAAGCCCCTTTCTATCTTTGTGTATCTGATGAATTCGTTACCTCTACACTATATTTTCCATTTATATGTATTTCTATCTATTCCCAGCTGATTTCCCGGAAGTTACTTACAAGTTCTACTATAAATGATTTAAGTGAAATTGCATCCACTCGTCTCACTCCTTTTTTAATCGTTATTTATTTCTGTAGCGTTGAATTATTTACAATATTTATATTGTTCGAACTGTTGTTCTCAGCTTTATTGTCATATTCACAACGTTTCGGCCGTTGTAAGCTCCGGCCTTCTTTGAATTTTCAAAACGAACCCGTTATTTAGTACATATAAATATTGTGTATTTAGGCAGCAAGTCTTTTTTTATATAATTTTTATTAAAACCGACTGACAAGTTACTTTGGTTAAGTTTTTGAATTTAAGTTTTGTTGTGTTCTTACACTTTTCTTCCTGCTAGACGTAAATTATGTAGAAAATATCCAAATGTTTTGAATGTCCCAGCGCTTTCGGCTATACTTTTATTTTAATTGTATTTTTACTTTTAACTCAATGTATGGATTGTTTTATGTATGTATCTTGAGTTATAGGAAACTTTTAACTTCCAAATCTGGTTAGCACATCGTAAAAGCGTTCATAGTTAATATTATCAAGTGTTGGCATTATTTTTTAAAAATATTAATAAAAAAGAAAAAGCAAATACTCCATAATATTAACTATGAACATGGCTACAATGTGCTGATCGTTTTGGAAAATAAAACATTCATATAACTCTCTCTCTCTCTCTTTATATATAGTCATCTGCGGACAGATCTGTTTCGCTGTATCACAGCTCATTAGTACGGTTAGACATCCGATTACTTTTTACCCAGAATTGAAACCCGACCAAATTGGCGTCAGTTGGCGATTCTACCTCTGAGCTATGGGCGCTCGGTAGAAGGAGACAGACTTTTAGCGTGTGATATACCATGTATTCATACACCAGTAGTGAGAGTGTTCTAATTCATTACTGAATGAACGATGCGTATATATATATATATATATATATATATATATATATATATAGTGTATTTAGGCAGAAATTCCTTTTTTATACAATTTTCGTTAAAGGCGACTAACGAACCAAAGTATTTTAGCGTCACTTGATGCTGAAAATTTATTTACAAACGTCCCCGTCGATCAAACCATTGACATAATCCTAAAGTCTGTATTTAAAAACTATTTAATTCCACCCCTATCCATCAAACCAAATATCCACAAAAATTATTTCATGCCTGCACATCTAAAATTCCTTTTTACGGCCATAATAGCGATATTTACACTCAAATTAATGGTGTTAGCATGGGAAATTCACTCGGTTTGTGCTTCTCCAACTACATATCCGATGTAGAAAACACGAAAAATGACTAAACAAAAATATATGTACGCTATGTAGACTATATTTTTATTTTAGCGAAAAACCAACAAGAAATTAATAACTTCAAATCTACATTCGAAAAACATTTGTCCTTAACTTTACCTCTGAACTTAGTCAAAACATCAACTTCCGTTCTTAGATGTTCTCATAAAATTCAGTAACAACACATCCACTATTTTATTGTACAAAAAAACCACTAGCAGGAAAACTTGCTACCTTATTTTTAAGAGTGAACGTCCACTTAGATATAAAATAGTAGTTATGAAATATTTCTTAAAGGGAGAACACGAAAACTAATCTTCTTGTCCCCTTTTCCTTAAAGAACTCAAGAATGTAAAACAAAGGCTATTTAAAAACAGTTTTCCTCACTACTCCATCGGCCACTAGATTAGACTCTTTTAAAAGTAACATGCTGCGAATCTCATGGATCGAGCATGTGAGCAATGATGAAGTTTTGGAAATGATGGAAACGAAAAGGATATTAATACTGGGCATCAGAAGAGACAGCTGAAGTTTTTGGGACATGCAATGAGGAAAGAGGGCTTGGAGAACCTGATACTAGCAGGCCAGATAGAGTGAAAAGAGACAGGGGAAAGCAGCGGATAACATATTTGAAGAACCTAATCACTTTGATGATGGAACAAGGGTTGCATGGTGTAACAGGAGAAGGCGTGCTAAGAGCCACTAGGGATAGGAAGACGTGGAAAGCCATGATAGTCTACGCCCTGAAAGGGCAGGGCACATAGAAGAAGAAGAATATAAATACTGGACATACAGGCAATAATATTAACATCATCTACAAGTGCTAAATACACGTTGATTATAAGAAATACGAATTTTCTTTTAAAAGTACACAACAACAATCCACAAGAACAAGAAAATTTAATTGCTTATCTAAGACAAAAAATGAAAACAATTAACCTTATAAAAAGTGACAGCGCACTTCGAAGAACCAATATTATTTACGAGTTCAAATGCTTCTTAATGAACTGTTTTCCTAAAGAAACCAAACTCGTAAACATGTGTATTGTTCATATCTATCTAGGCGATTCACGTTACACATACCCGGCCATAGCTGAATTAGGTTTTCATTTAAAAACACAAAAAACTACTAAATTCCATCCGAAACCTACTTGTAGGAAATACATGTCTAATGACCTCATTCACATATAAAAAAGATAAAAAGTGATGTCAGCTCTAATAATAAAAAAAAGGGAAATCCAACATTCAATAAAATTAACTACGAACATAATGTGCTGACCGTGTTTGGGAAACAAAATATTTCTATAACAAAAAAAAAGTGCCCAGAAAAGAAAACACTTATACGAACACAAGAAAAATGAAATAAAATTTTAATCGCACTACCTTTAATGAAGAATCCTACACGATATATGTATATATATATATATATATATATATATATATATATATATATATATATATATATATATCGTTTAGGATTCATACGCGATTTTCACGTTATTTCGAATGAAAATCGTTCCATCATTTGATTTCTCTCAACGCACACATTCATAACTGTTTTCTCTTATTTTATTTAAAAAGAATGCGTTGCCCCAAAAAGTTAAACACTAGTTTTATCTTCTACATTTTAATATTAATCCATTTCTTTATCACATGTGGCACGTATCTGACCAATGAAACCATATATCAATCAACATACTGTCTTTGGAATTTTATATCATTCGTCTTTGAAGAATCTCTGAAAAAGCTTTCTATAAGTGAAACATGTTAAATTAAAGACACTTATTTCCTACTTGTTATTTATTCTATTCACACACACACACACACACACACACACACACACACACACACACACACACACATATATATATATATATATATATATATCCAAGTGGATAGACAACGAAGAAAAGTTGACAACGTTCAAAACATTAACTCAAAACAGTGCTCGATATAAAATAGAGCTGTGAATAATTATTATAATTTATAGTTTAGAACATGTACAAATTATGATCTACTACAAAGTGTATATTTTGTTTCGACACTCTCTGCACCCCATATACATTTCCTTATTTTTTCTCTTTGTCAAACCCAAAGAATTGACCCAAAGGCTGTAAAGGACCATACCTTATCTTCTACGGTTAAATATGTCTATAAAATTTTCAACACGTCCATTAATACCCTCTATCCCCTACTCCTTCCTTCTTTTCGTTCAAATTCTAACTGACAACTTACAATCCTTAATTCCCATTTCCCAGCCCACCTACATCCCACACACAATTCGCCAAATATAAGAAAAAAATTTCCATCTTCTTTTCACACTACCGTATGAGACATTGTCCTTTCAATGTCGAAACAAAATGTATACTTTTAGTAGATGATAATTTGTACATATTCTAAATTATAACTTTTATAGTCTTTAAAGTAAAATTAATACTTTTAAATGTTTATATTTTAGAAATATAACATATTTATACAAATGTTAAATTGCTTAAAAAGCAATTTTTTCAATTCTCAAAGAATTCACTCCTTT
The DNA here is from genome assembly GCA_037127315.1 of Ascarosepion bandense. Lineage (NCBI taxonomy): Eukaryota > Metazoa > Mollusca > Cephalopoda > Sepiida > Sepiidae > Ascarosepion > Ascarosepion bandense. The sequence continues at coordinate 1,788,872 of JBBBDQ010001070.1, forward strand.
TAATTCCAGTCTGGAAGCAAAGAATGATCAAAATGAATCATCCAAGAATAAATAATTGTAAAAAAAAAAAAAAAAAAATGGCTGCAAAAGAAAAAAAACATCTTTTTATAGAGGTGATCCGTCTGGGTTCGTAAATGCTGAATGGTCAATATTCCTATACTACACCAAGGAAACTTTTCTGCTCTAGTGATTAAAAAAATCTTACTTTTAACGAATAATCTATAATTTCTACTCCAACCGAACTCTTTTGGTAGATTGGTTGCGAGATTTCTCGAGTCATATCCCATCGTTCGCTTCAATAGTTACGAACAGATATGAATGAATTATTCAGCCGAAATGTACATATGTATTTGTAGGGGAAAAGATAAAATAATTTACGATATCAAAACAAAATTTAATATTTATAGATTTAACGCTTCATGTGTATCGTAGAATTTAGAAGTTTTACAATCAAAATTATTATGAATTTAAATATTCCATATTGCTTCTGAGATAATTAAGAGATGTCAGTTGTTCAAACATAATATATAATTAACAACGAAACACACTTACATATATATATATATATATATATATATATATATATATATATATATATATATATATATATAATGCAATCCTCAGGCCATGTATGTTGTTTTTTGATTAGAATATTTATATATGCTGGTCAATAATGCAGTATGTGTAGTATAACCCGACGATGATTAAATGGGCAGTAACAGTTATATTTCAAATTATTCCAGAGTCAATTGAGTAGAAATAACTGTGAATTCAAATGTAATTATTTGTTGCTATTTCGCCGTGATATTTGTTGAATTGTTATTCATTGCTTATTTATTATTACCTTTGTTATTTGTTGTTGATCAATGCTATTAGATTTAATTTTGTTTATGTGTTTATTTGTATATTATTTACTTAATTTGTTTATTTATTTATTCACAGTTTTTCTTTACCTTATTTATTTTTCTTCTAGGGGTTTGCTATCTTATTTCATTAGTTTAAAGCAATGACTTTGTCTAAAGTATGTTATGTTATCTGCAAACTTTTAATATATTTATATTTTTCATGGGGACAATGTTTATATTTTTTTGTTTATGTTGCAATTTGGGTTTGTCTGTAAAGGGGATTATAACTAATTTCTCTTTCAGACAGAGTTTAAAGTTTGTTGATTTATTTTTGTATGCAGATAGTATTTTCTTTACTTTCTATGTTTTATTTATTTATTTTTATTTTCCCATATATGCCTAGAAAGTATTGTGCAGTTGGCATATTTACTATTTTTAAAGAATGCTTTGTGTGCGTAGTTTCTTTATTTTCAGGATTCTTCAGTTACTCTTATGGATATTTTTTTTCGTTGTCTGCTGATTTTATTGTAGCTTGATATATTACATTGTTTTGCAAGCAATTACCATTTAATGGAAATTCGTTCTATACCCTGCAGTTACAAATCAGTTTAATTGTTGTGGGTGGTTTGTTGGTTATATTTCTGTTGTGCTTTTTTAAATATTTGTGTGATGTTCTCGGTGCAACTGTGTTTCTATTGAAAATTTTGTTGAGGTAAGTCGTTTTTGTGTATGAATTTCATGGATATTTTTTTGGCGTTTGTTTTTCAAATTTATTCTACGGTGGGTTAAAACTTATGTTTTTTCTTTTCTTGTTAGAATTCTAATGAAAACGTTTTCAACAAATCCTCAAAAGACTATAAAACAGAAAAAGTAAAGAATTTTCGGCTCCACTTACATACAAAGTATAAAAGACAAACAGAAAAAGAAACAAAATAAAATTACAACAATAAAGCGAAACGATTACAAAAAGTAGATTAAAACTCTCTCTCTCTCTCTCTCTCCTATATATATATATATATATATATATATATATATATATATATATATATATATATCTATCAGAAAACTACTGAAAAGTTGTAAGTTTAAAAATGTATTTTTTTGACAGTATTTATTTATTTCTATTATATATATATATATATATATATATATATATATATATATATATATGATATTTCAGACCGGCCTCGGCCTTTCATCAGAAACAAATGATTTTAAAATTTAAATTAAAAATGTTATAGACAGATTTAACAGTAGAAGATAAGGTATGGTCCTTTACAGCCTTTATGTCCAGTTCTTTGGGTTTTACAAAAGGAAAAAATAAGGAAGTGTCTATGGGTTGGTGGGAGTAGACGAGGGTGCGATAAAAAGGAAAAGGGGATAAGAATTGCTATTTGGTAAACATATCCGTATTAGTTAAGTGTACGACTACAAATATTTTTGTATTTAAATTTAGTTTTTATAATTAACCTATTTTTTAAAAATATTTAACCTTAATCTAAAATTTAGAAAACCTCTTTTTTATATAAAACATTAATTAGATGACAATTTGCAGCATGAAATAAAGGTAAAATTTGAGGTAAGTGTGTTGTTAATACTATAAGAGTTTATCGTTTTTAGAGATCTTAACTTTGGTTTTTGAAATTTTATCATGATTGTAAGGTGAGTTATTTAATGTGTTTTGCAGTTTATTGTGGTTTCATGCCTCTGGTTTAATAATATGTTGCTCCTCATGTATTTAATGATTTGCATTTTTTCTTGAAGACAAAGAAAACATGGTTCCTTTACCGATTTAGAAGTTCTGGCCTGTTTGAGGATTTTCCATTTAACTTTAGGTGTTTTATTTTCGTTTTTTACCTTCCAAAAATATTTAGAAAGTGATGTCATATTTTGTTTGTTCTTGTCATTGAAGGATGAGAGGTGATTGTAAAAGCGCTTTTTAAAAATGTTTATTGTGTTTCCAATATAAACTTTAGCATCCTTAAGATTCTCCATGGATGAAATCGAATACATATATACCAGGGATTTTGTTAAGCATTTATTAGGTAGTGGGCATTGGTTCGGGTTTCTACAATTACAAAAGTTATTATTATGGGGCAAACTGGCATGGGTGTTAAAGTTGTTTTTGTTGTATGCCTTCAATATGTTATTGTTATGTCATTTAATTATTTTTGAAGCAGCTATAACTGAGTTTTATTGTATTCTTATTAAAAATTTGGCTTAGAGAGTTATTTTTGGGGAAATGTTTATCTATTAGCTTATACATCTACAAAAAATCTTAAAGGAAAAATAATATAGACGAACAAACAGATTAAGTATAATCATACACAAAATAATCACACAGATAAACATAACTGTAAGAGACCATATATGCACACAATAAGAAAATTAAAATAACCAAGCAAGGAGGGACCCACCACTAGCGCGCAGTGGGTTACAGTGAGAGAAAAGACTGGGTACAGGGGATAAAAAAAGAACGGTATTCAAGAACATAGAAGATGGCAATTAATGTTGCATTTACATTTTTGGAGATTGTACCTATTAAAAAAGAAAGTACGCGGAAGGGAGTTCCACAGGCTGGAAGTGCGAGAAATGAAACTGTTAAAGTAGAAGTTTACGTTTAACTATTTTAACGGTAAAAGGGTGGGATCTACATACCAATCTAAGTGAGTGAATAGCAGAAACATCCGACCAGACATGGCAGTAGTATTCGATACACGGACGAATGGTATATTTGTAAACGTGCAAGATGGATTCTGATGAGAAAAACCTACTGGCATGACGCAGAGACCTATCCCCTTCCTAGCAGTACATACAGCTATGGATTCGATGTGGTCATTCCACTTTAGGTCGGTTGAAAAAACTGAGCCTAAGGAAGTGCAGTGTGCTGCTCTCAAGAAGATTTGTATGAACCATGCTGATGACTAGCAGGAAAGCTTGGTGGTCAAAGGAGAGTAGGTTTGTTTTGGAGGCATTAAAATTTAAAAGTCGTTTCCTGTCTCAGTTAACCACTGACTATAAGTCCGTTTCAAAAGCAGCAGACACATTTATTTTATCAGCCTTGGCAGATTTCTCATTGAGACGAAGTAAATGGTGGTGTCACCTGCATAGATATTCACTTGGAAACTGATGATATCAGGAACATTATTAATGAAAACCAGAAACGGCATAGAACCTAGGATAGATCTTTGAGAGAAACCTGCATTTGTGTGAAAGGATCCCGAAGCTTGATCTTTCAAAACGACCTTAATTTCACGATTCGATAGGAACAATTGATCAAATCAAACAATCGTCCAGAAATAACGTAGTCCTGGGGCTTGCGCAAAAGGGCAGCATGCTAAAACCTATCAAACACTTTCGAGATATCTAGGGCAATAGCTCGAGCTTCGCCATTGTTATCATTAAGCTGGTATACATATTGAGTGAAAGCCGTTAGCACATCAGCAGTAGACCTGGTGAAGCGGAAGCCATATTGTTTTTCAGAGAGTAGGAGATGCTCAACTACTTCAGCATTGATTAGAGCCTCAAATACTTTGCAGAAAAGCAGTAAGAATCTAATAGAGCGATAGTCAGAGAGATTAGAGGGCTCAACAAGAGCACCTTTCTTTATGACGATGGCTTATGGGAGTCTAATTTAGAAATGATACCCGAGACCAGAGACAGGGTTATGCATATATCACTCAGTTGAACCTCTGTTATGGGTAGGAAAACAGGTGTGCGTCTTCCAAAATAGTCTAGAATTTGTAAACAAATCATTCAACCTTGTCTGCTGTAGATGTGAGGAATTTATTAAGTAGAAGAGAGATTGTGTGTTTGCCTTTGTTCAGCACCTCCCTGCAGAGTCGCCAGTAATCTCTAGAAGCAGACTTTTAATTTTGTCAGCAAATAATGATGTTATTATAGCGGCTTGTCAAACCCAAATAACATCATTATGCGGTAAAATATGTATTACCCATTAAAATTGCAGTAAATCAAAAATCTTTTATATATATATGCAAACTTATCACTATACTCGTTTCGAAAAACACTCCGCGTATATACGCGGAAGGAAAAATGGTTGTAAAAAAAGAAAGATTTAAGCACATGAACATCAGCCAACTTTCCCTGAAGATCCGTTTAGGTAAAACCTTGGTAGGTTTGTTGGCTCAATAGGTTAATATATATATATATATATATATATATATATATATATATATATATATATATATATGTGTGTGTGTGTGTGTGTGTGAATCCAAAATGAAAAATGCATTTAGGTAAAAATCAAAAACAGATCCTATTAATATTTAATCTCATTAATATTAAAAATGATCCTGGTAGAGAACTCTATGTAAATAGCATCATCTATTTACAGAGTTAAATATGTATATTTTTCATATTGACCCGGTATGGGACCATAAAATAATGAGTCAACACAGTGGTAGGTCAAGAACATATATTACATCAACAAGAGATACAAACAGATACAAAGAGAAAGAGTAATAATAGCTTGGCTTCAAGTGATCGATAGACAGACAGACTAGGCTGAGCTGAACTGAAGTCGTACTGGAAACAAATGTCTCTGTCTCTCCGGCTCTGTCATCGAGAGTAATTAACTCTCGGTTAATATAGGCAAAGAAGTGTCCATCATTAAGTAGGTAACTCCCCACAACAATTTTCAAATAAAACTTCGAAAATTACATATGTTCTATGGCCATTTCAGCGACGCAAAACTCGCTTCTTCAGCGACAAAATTCATTTATTATGCAAATGCAGCACAAAATTCATACACCGGAAGTTTACAATAAAGAATGAAAATTAAATTTAATAAGAAATACTAAAAAAGAAAGAATAATGGGAGAGGTAATAAATGAGAGAGTAGATTTTGTCAGAATTATTTGTCGTCTAGACATTAAAACGGAGGGTAGGGAAGAAGGAGAAAAAAAAAAAGAAATGGGAGACGGCAAAAAGGATTCAAGACTCGATCATTGAAAATGAATTTTAGATTACATCTGTGGTAAGAAATCAAAAATTAAACAGGAAAGTAAGCGAAGAAAGGGAAAAGAGAAAGAAGGGGGAAAAGAGGGCAGAAAATGATATCAAGACATGGAATGGAATACAGGGAACTACACAAGGAAATAAGGAGAAAATGCAAACAGGCTAAAGAGGAATGACTCAATGACAAATGTGCAGAAGTAGAGAGATTGAGCAGGAATAATAAAGCAGACATGCATAAAGAAATAAAAGAACTGACAGGAAAAAAAAACTGCTCTTCAACAGGATATATAAAATCCAAGGATGGAACAATCATATTGGAAAATATTGCAACGATGGGAAGACTATATAAAAGATCTTTTCCATAACATGAGAGAGGAACCGATAATACACAAAGATGTGGACGGACCAAAAATATTAAAGTCTGAAGTGGAATCTGCAATAGCCAAAATGAACAGAAACAAAGCAGCTGGACCAAACGGCATAGTCATAGAGCTGCTGATAGCCCTGGAAGAATTTGACATAGAGAAAATTACAGAAATAATAAATGAAATTTATAATAGTGGTGTAATACCAGATGACCTCAGCAAGTCGATCTTCATAGCGTTGCCTAAGAAGCTAGAAACAAACAAGTGCGAATTCCACAGAACCATCAGTTTAATGAGTCATATAGCAAAACTGATCGTCCGAATCCTGATGAATAGAGTGAGAAGAAGAATCAGGCTAGAGATAGAACGAGAACAGTGCAGGTTTGTCAAAGACACTGGAACAAGGAACGCCATATTTATGATTAGGATGCTCTCTGAAAGGGCAATACAAATGAAGAAGGACGTGTACCTATGTTTTATTGATTATGCAAAGGCGTTTGACAAAATACGTAACAAAGAATTGATAGGGATGCTTGGCAGCCTTGACATATTTGGGAAAGACATAAGAGTAATCAAGAATCTCTACTGGCAGCAAACTGCTTGCATACAGACAGGTAACGAATTCAGCAATTATACTAAGATTGAAAGGGGTGTAAGACAGGGATGCGTCTTTTCACCGGATCTATTCAATTTATACAGCGAGACCATTTTGAGAACTCTAGAAGTTATGCCAGGATTCGTCAACAGAGGCCACAGTTTAAACAATATAAGGTACGCAGATGATACAGGCTGATAGCAGACACAGAAAAAAACTACAAGAAAGGTAGCCCAAAGTTCACCTCTTTTCGCCATCTCTTTTCTTTTCTTTTCTTTTCCTCTTCTTTCCTACCCTCCGTTTTAATATCGAGACGACAAACTTCTAACAAAATCTACTCTCTCTTTTAACACCCCTCCCATTATTCTTTCTGATATTATCTTATTTTTTTCTTCTTTCATGTAAACTTCCGGTATAAATTTCTTTTTGAGTATATTTCCTTTAAATGGATTTTGCACTGTTTTGCATAATAAATGAATTTTGTCGTTGAAGAAGCGAGGTTTTTCATCGATTCACATAGGACACATAGGACAGGGGTGATTTTTCTGAAAAACACACTGACATTCAAATACAGGGTGAAAAGCCAAGTAAATTGCTTATAAATATTGATTATTTAAACTAGATGTAAAAGAAATGTATAAAAAGAATTCTATTATAAACAAGTTATTTTGAAACTACTCTATTGAACATCTATGGCGTACTTTGGATAAAAAAATTGATAAATCTAATGTTATTTCGCAAGACACACTTTGGGAACAAATACAAGCTGCTTGGCAAGAGATACCATTAGATACATTGAAGAAGCTTGTGATGTCAATGCCTGACAGAATGAAGGCTGTGATCAAAGCAAAAGGCTATTGTACTAAATATTAAAATTATTTTGTAACAAGTATTTTTTCTTGTTAAATATTTGTTGAGTAAATCAAATAAAATATATATATATATATATATATATATATATATATATATATATATATATATATATATATTCTGTGTTTCCACCAAAAATATGCGTGGTAAATATATTACAATTAATGGAAACCAAAACAAACGCTTACTACACACGCATTGTAAATGTAGAAAAAATATGAATTCACACTAAACGGTAATTTTAAAAGTGCGCCGTCTGCTCTTGAGGGTTTAATAAAAAGCATACATGATTTATGAATTCGTTAGCAATTAAATCGAAGCAATATTTGCTATCAACTTAATCCCTTATTTCTAGCAACAAGTAATAAAACTGCCTAGTTGCTTCGGTTACTTTAATTTCCTTTTAGCGAGCAAAGATATCGTAACACTTGGTCGCCTTTCTCTCCGGGCCGTGAAAGAAAGATGGCTCAGGTATCTATAATGGTATCTCGGTTTAAGCACGGTTCATAAACACTCCATTATCAGCAGTTGTGTTCAGAGAGAAAGAGATAGATAGACAGATAGATAGATAGATAGAGAGAGAGAGAGAGAGAGAGAGGTGGGGACAGAGAATGCATGACTCAGCTTGATCACAGTGGGTCGTTAGTTTCGTAGCCACAAGGTCACTTTTGATTAGCATATCCGTTCAAGCGTCTGTAATTTTACTCTTCAATAGTTTTCCTCCTCTGGCATTTGTTGAAAATTCACAGTCGATTGTCGTTGTTTTGGTTTCTCTGATGTTGTCAACAATTTGTGGAAAATCTCTTGTACGAGTTAATATTTTGGTTTACGAAACATCTGTTTTCAATTGTTTAGATAAAGAAGTTCTTTTAGATGAAGTGAGATAAAAACTAATAAAATTACAAAAAAAAAAAAATATATATATATATATTTATTGCAAAATGTTTTTCCTTGTCGCAGTCCTTCCCTAATAACGTTAGCTGCATTCAGTAGTCACCCAAATCTAAGTGATGCCACCAATCATTTCGGAAGCACCAGAGGTCATCTGATCATCCAGATGTTTTCTGATCTTACAAGTAGCGTGGTTAAATTCATTGTCGGCTTGTGTCGTTTGCCTCTGGCGTAGCATAGACCACCTAGTTTTCCGAACCAGTCGCTCAGGTTCAATATTGCTTAACTTCGATGACTCGGATAAGTGATATTGCATTCAGCACCAAACAGTAAAGTCATCAACATTGCTTTATAAGTGTACAATATGGTTAATCTAGAAGATCTCAACAGAAATGAAAATAAATATATGGATGAATACACGAAAAATGAACTGCAACATTGGATTAGAAGCCATTGTAGGAGGCGTCTTTGATATTTAGGCACCAACTAAGGATCGAACTCAGTGACAGTCTAGCTATTTTCAAAATTCACAAGTATCGGAACGCATTTTTGGTATAGCCTGAAAATTTTTCGTGTAATTAACAGGTGAAAAAAAAAAGGGGAAAAAGAAACAAAAAAACTAAACTCAGATAATAGCAAATTTAATTGTCAAAATACAAAAGGTGATATGTATGTTTGAATTTGAATTTTGTTTAATGGAATATCAAATCCTCTGTAGATTATTTAATGCCAAAATGTTAGGGTCTTAACGTATTTTTTTAAAATATTGAGTTATAATGAGAAGGTTGAGTCAGATTTTAAGTTAACATTTTTTGTTTTTATTCTTTTTTTATTTTAGAAAACTGAAAATGTCTTCTAGTTTTGTATTAAAAAATGTTTTGCTGAGAATAAGTTTTTTTTCTTAAAAAATGTAGTGTTGGTAATATTTTTCCTTCAGAAATGTATATTTTTCTATAAAATCTATTTTTAGGTATATCTAAACTTATTTATAAATGGAACTTTGTCTGTGTGTGTGTGTGTGTGTGTCCGTTACCTATAGACTCCGAAACGGCTGAACCGATTTTCTTGAAAGTTTACACAGTTGTACTATAAGTGTCTACGAATGTTCTTAGGTAGGTTTTGTGTCGAGTTACCCCAATAAATAAGGAAAACCGATAATCGAAAAAATCGGGTTATAGAAGGAGTGGTCCGATTTTAATCAAATTTGATACACTCATAGACAAAGATATAAAAAACGATATTAAGAAGTTTCAAGGTTGCAGTTCTTACAATAGTGCAGAAAATCGACAATATATATATATATAAAAGGCAAGATGTTTGTGTGTCTCTTTATCTGCCTGTATGTCTGTATTTTTTTCACCCTTTTATTTTAGTTTTTGCTGCGGGTTTGGCTCTAAGTAGGTATAATTGTAGTCCTTAGACTTAGCCATGATACTATTTACTTACAGGACTTATTTAGTCTTCAAAATTCAGTCTACGGTTTCGCTTTAACTGGAAACAACTATTGCTTTTTAGTCTTTTGTGCCAACGTCCAAAGAGTATGAGCTCCAGCACCATGGATTAGTTTTAAAGCTTTCATTACACCCGAGCGACACCGGGCTATAATGCTCGTATATTATAGATGAACGATTCAATTATTTAGTAATTCTATCGGCTTTCAGTTTCTCGCCATTTGCAGAGTATTGGCAAGGTGAAAAAGCTCAGTAAATGGGTTCCTGATGATCTCAATGAAAACCAAAAATTTGGGTGTTTTGAAATGTGCCTGATGCTCTGTCTGTGTCACAGTAATGACCCCTTTCTTGACTGAATAGGTACTTGTCATGAAAAGTGGATCCTTTATGATAACCGTAAACGATTAGATCAATGACTTGATCGTGATGAGTTCTCCAAACATTTCTAAAGCCAAAGTTTTGTCAGCAAATGATTATGGTTTCTGTCTGGTGGTCTGCAATTGTTGTTATCTACCACAGCTTTCTGGAAGTCAATCAGAAAATTAATGCAAAGCTTTACTGCAATCAACTTGCTAAAATGCATGCACACCTGCAAAAATGAGACCTGCATTAGTGAATCGATGTGTTTCAATTCTGCTCTGGGGCCACATTTTGTAAGAATGTTGTTGCAAAAACACGCAGACACGAGAGTTTACCACGTCCTCCATATTATCCTGATCTTTCACCCACTGACTATCATTTTTAATCACTTAAGCACATTTTTAAATGGTCAAACTTTTAGGTCCAATTTCGTTGCATCACAACCAATAAATAATCTCGTCGATCGATGTCAGAGGTGCATAGATACTCAAGGCTCGTATTTTGACTAATTTCATCATTTCTACAGTTAATTTTTCAAGAATAAAATTATGTTTCTGAAATCGAACATTATATTTTTAACGACATAATGCTATTGTAGTGAGTTAGAATAGAATTCTATTCTTGTGCTGTTGTGTCAGACTAGGCTAAGTTAAGTAATCTTCTTTCAATAACGAGTTCATTTTAACCACCTCATGTACTTCGATTCTGATGATTTAAAAATAACTTTTTGGCACCAACGTCAAAAGTAGGCAAGCCGTTTGCCTTTTCTTTCGAAAGATAGTGCATTCTTTTAGACTGGTTATCAGCCAAGGCTAGAGTCTAGTCTGATATTCTAGTTAGAGATCAGGACAGGAATCGATGGATTCATTGAACTTTCAGGCGAAATGAATACAAATATCGTTGTCTTGCCGCTTCTACTGACAGCACTATTAACCATCCGGGTTACTTTTTTCTACTGCGCTATATTCTCCTTCAGCTTAAAATTTATTACAAAATACTTTCAGAACAATTAGTCATCACAATCACCAACCAAATTTTATCTTAAATCATCGAATTTGATTAAAACTAGTGGAACCCGTGGAATTTCCACGGAAGGATAATTATGATTTCCTGGAAACCTTTTCCTTTGTCATACTACAAATGATAGTAACGTCTTTAAACATAAAGGTATTGAATAATAAAATAACGATAACACAGAGTGTAGTTTTATTAAAATCTATATAAAACTAATGTCCATAGAAACTACTTTACTGTAATCTTATATTATATTAAGCGGTGTATGCACAGGCCATAACCAAAATGCTGTACGCTATTTTGTGAGAGATTTTGAAAGAGAAAATGTTTTTTTATTACTGAAAAATCATGGCTCCTGTATTCATTGTAAACAGAAAAGACCAACTGAGTAATGACCAAGGGTGTAGATGCTAGAAATGTAGTTATTAAGTCGCGGCATACGACAACAAACCTACCTATTTTTACTATACTGTACAACACACACACACACACACACACACACACACACACACACACACACACACACACACAATTACTGCTACAACGACTAGCTTAAGCTGCTACTGATACGGTAATTCTATAGGCTCTCTCCTCCTACTCTCTCACTCTTTACTACCGTTCCGTTTGGCAAAAGTGAGAGAAAGGCTGAAGAGAGTAACGTTTAAAAAGATAGAGGGGAAGGGAAAGGTCGTATAGAGAGTAAGTGGTGTAACGGACGGACGAACTAAGTAACTAAGGAAGGAACAAGCAGAATTATTATATGATAATTCAATTGCGTTAAAATTGAGCTTGAATAATTGAGAGGTAAATGATCTTGTTAATCTAATAATTAGACTTAGACTAATCTTTAATAAATGTACTTGTAAAATCCAAGAACCGCCCTTCTCAAATAGTTACTTATCTCTTGAGCACTTGCCATGAAAATCTCTCCTCAGAAATCTAGTTCAACTGTTTTTGTTTTTCTCTTGGCGCTATTTCCAGTGGCTTGTGTTAAATTATGAAACAAAGTTAATCAATCTTATCGAGTGTCTTTGACTCTAATCTACTGGACAGCCTAATATGAGGGAAAATATTATCTTCTCTGTCAGAAACTCGGAAGTAAATATTTTCTCTTTTTTATCACTTGTCTTGTTTGATAAAGGAAACAGTTTTGATTTTTCAGTCCTTTATTAGCAGCTTTGATTAATTTGTTCGTTGTGGACTTTTTTCATTATTTGTGTCAATTACAGAAATATTGTGAACGCTAAGATTAGACGACAGATTGTGAAATTCGCTGAAATGATTATGCCATGTTGCTACAAATTAAATAAAAAGTATACTGGTGTGAATTAAAGTAAGACAAAGAGAGTTATAAAAGGTACTGCCTTCTTTATTTTACGTGGTTTTTCATTATTTGAACGATCATGCATTTTCATAATTTTGTAATCTATGTAACTCGAAGCCAACAGATTATATCCGTTCCTCGACGGGTTTGAGTGGGGCCAATGAAAGTGCTACAAAGAAAAAACATTTTTCTTAAACTTTTCGATTTTCTAATTTTCTAATTGTTATGTCGGATGCTAATCGACTTAACGCACCTACAATGTTAGGAACTTGGTAATCTTCCATTAAAAAGCTGACTCTTTAGTTTTCGGCTAATTGCCGACTAATATCAACTGCCTAGTAGTTCTACTGAACTCCAATGGAACTCTAAATTACTCTCTAGAACTTCTAAGAACTCCTATGAACTTCTCAAGAACTTCTCGAGTTAACTTCCTGTTAACTCTTATTAATATAGGAGGGAGAGTTCATTATCTGAGGAATAGGTGTGTTTCACCAGAACACTAATAATCAGTTTGTTTCTTTATTTTTATTTTAGTTAATATGCAGAAGAAGTCCAGAGCGTACAGGGGTTGAAACGTTGTAAACATGATAATAAAGATTAGGACAGTAGTCTGAACAGCGTAAATAATATAAATACTACATCATCTCAAAAGTAAAGACAAGTACAAAAGAAATAAATTAAAAAATCTGTCATAATTTTATTTATTTAATTGAATCATTATGAAAAATGAACAAAAGTTTATATATAAGTCATATCGTACTGACCAATACAAATTGGGCCTGTAACTTAAGTTTATCGTGGGTTTTATTTGAATTGAATGAGTAACAATAAATAGATCGAGCAATAGTAACCTAAATTAATAAAGTAATTACCAAATGACGTTAATTACAAAATGTCATTTAAAATTTTCTGAAATTTCCGCTTTGTTCTCATGTTGTTCTCCGCATATTACTGTGACTAATACCTGTTATTATAGACTACTATTTAATTTCTGTTGGAACGCTGTTAGTCTTTTCATTGGCAACAGACAACGAAAAAATACTTAGCACTGAAGGTGTTAAGCATATTCAATATAATGCATGAAATTGATGCATTCTATAATCGTATAGCCGTTTGTGATAAGATATTATTTTACGTAATAGCAAAATATTTGCCCAGTAAACTGGATGCGAATGAGAAGCTGCAACATTACACGAACATGCATTCTCATCCACGAATCTTTATAGCTAGTTAATGATGAATCAGATGTGCGTTGTGGTGCAGTGGATATCGGCTCGGAACGAGAAATCGGGGAGCCGAGTTCAAATTCCAGTTGAATTCATTGCATTCACTTACGCCCAAATACCATTGGGAAAAGTATTAATCCGTCTCTTCCTTCCAGTTATGGGTTAAATAACAAGACAGATTAGGTTGTATAGCCTTGGCTGGCAACCAGTCAACCGCAGAGCACAATGGCACCTTCTGCGAGGTAATCTTCTGCCCAGTGACATGATCGCCCAAGCGTGTTTCACGTATGGCACTTAAATGACTGACTGAATACAATAGTTGAAAACATGATTAAGGCTTCTACTGGGCATAAAGTGGAGATCAGTTTTATATTGTTATGAAGAAATAAACTGATCCCCCCACTAATTACTACTTAATAACATAATACATCTCTTACCCTTTAGCTATGAGTCAAATAACAGGACAGATTGGGTTGTATAGCCTTGGCTGGCAACCAGTCTATTACAGAAAGCAATGGCAACCTACTGCGGGATAATCTTCTACCCAGTCAGTCATGTCTCTTTCGATACATGATCGCCCAAGCGTGTTTCACGTATGGCACTTAACTGAATGATGAAGCTAATCAATTTCCGGGTCCAAATAGATTAGAACAAAATAATGCATTTCAAGTTAAAGAAAATCTCTTCGTTTATTGGCTAGAAAACATTTTTCAAGTCACATATACTAGAAATAACGCCTTCGAAGAATAATATTAGACCTTTTTCTTTTCTGACCCGAATGCTTATTATATACCCATATACAGCCTTTGAGATTTGAAAAAAGAAATCTTTCGACCGGTGGTTGTGCTAGCTCCTTAATCATTTTACTCGACCGGCTCCATTTTCTTAATCGTTGCCTTATTTAAACATAGCATGAATCGCTGACGGAAAACAACAATGAAATTTTAATTAAAATGTTGAACGTGTTAGAAAGTAATTTAGTTTTCTATAAAAATAATATAAAAAAAATTTGATCTTTCCTCTTAATAATAACATAAACATTTTGATGATAAAACTTTGTTTTTATTAAGTTTGAGTCCTTTTAACATCATGATATACTGTTTTTCTTTTTACAATTGAGTGGAGGTACCTAAATTCGTAGTTTCTTTCTTCAGTTTGAGTACAATCTCCATCTCATAGACGATAAAAAAATAACAAATCTGATTTTCTCAAAGATTTTTTATAAAAAACTTACTTGTATAATATGTTTTCGGGTGGGTGGTTGAAAGAAGTATGCGTATTTATTTTTCTTTCTTCAAATGTTCGTTTTTACTTTTCGTAAGCAATCTGGGCAACCGAGGCATTTTGGCTCTTCTGTGATAGCGTTAATTAAACGAATGTTTACACTAACCGAGACGATAAAAGCGATACCAAAGAGTTCAATAATGTCATTGTAGGTCATTTTATGTAACATCTTCAATGACATACTTTTAGGTTGTAAAAGTTGGGTTGGGTTTTTCTATATTTGAAGGGACACGTTTCATTGCTAGATTTTTAATCGAGCGAGTAAAGCAATAAACTTTAATCGTCCAATTAAGCTTTTAATCGTCTGAGTCGATCAGGCGAATGAAATCTCAAAGGCTGCCCATATATATATATATTATTTTTACAACCTCATGTAATCCCAGCAGCAAGATTCCTCTAATTACATCAAAACGATGTCGATTATATTTGTTTCCTGACCACCCGTGTTCAAACTCAAATGTTTGCATTGACACTATTCATATATGACACTTCCCTTTTAGATAGCTTCTTGTGGTTTATATATGTCTTCAGCTTTGGTTGAAAATTAAAAAAAAATCTGTTCTTTTTCTTTTACCATAACACCTTGGTTCAACAATTTCTGATGGCGTGAGTACGTCAAACGTGTCATATAATATTTCCATGAGTACGTCAAACGTGTCATATAGTATTTCCATGAGTTTGTCATGCAATATTTCCGGAGGCTGAATCTTCCTTTTAACTGATTAAGGTGTCGCTTATGTTCCAACCTGTGTCCCTGTACCATGTAATGTCATTATACTGATCTGGCTTTTTTCATAACGCCATCTTCCCAGAATTTTTTCCGCGTTGATACATTTTAAGAAACATCAAATCTCCAGGTCAGAAGTATTTACTGATATTGTTATTTTTTGATACTCTCGCTTTACGTTCTTATTATAATTTATTAAAAATGGACTTCCTGGCGAACATCAACTTTGCAGGCGACATTCCAGAAACAGTGTTCAGGTTTGGTGTTATTATGAAAACAATCAGAAACTTTAGTTGGATCGCTTCATCTAACTCCTCACTCTCCAAATTTTTTTCGTAACCTTTTAAACGTATCGACAAACCGTTCAGCTTGTCCGTTTGATCTTGTGTGATAAGAGGGCGGTTTAATGTGTTCTATTACTAATGATTTACAAAAGCTTTAAATTCACTAGCCGTGCATTGTGTCCCGTTATCTGAAACAATGGAGTCAGTTACACCGTGCAAAAAAAAATTATCCTTACTACGGTAGTCGGTCTTCTACATTTTATTATTTCTGACCATTTACTGTAATTACTGAATACCATTATATAGCATGCTTCATTTAACGGTCCTCGCAAGTCTATATGTATTCTCGGAATTCCTGGATCTCCCATGGGAAATTCTTTCAGTAAACATTTTTACAATGATTCTGGTATCACAATTTCTTGTGTGTAGAGAAGTATATTATTGCATAATGAATATTCGTTATTTACATTAATATTTTATTTCGTAAAAAATCTTATTTGCTTCTTCAATTTTATTATAAAGTCGTCTTTTTCTGACTTAATAATTATTTTCTCTAATGTTATGGGTAGTTCTATTACTGTACTGTATAATGCATTATTGATTTCATTTTCAGTCCTTATCGTCACGATTACTGTGTTCTCAAGTGGTTCGCAGAATTTTGGTATTTGTCTAAATAGTCCGTTCGCATGACACCGCTAAATTAATTTTTGAATAACTTCACTTGTTTATTTCTCTGTAGCTCTACCAATATGATCTCTTTTTGGTAAATTAGCAAATATTAACTGAATATTCTATTACGACGTGTAGGATACGTATTTTTTTCCTTGTGTAAGGTCAAACAAATACTCGTTACCACAAGTCACATATACTAGAAATAACATCTTCGAAGAATACTGTCAGACGTTTTTCTTTTCCTCCCGAATGTTTATTATGTAGCCATATATATATATATATATATATATATATATATATATATGTTATTTTTAAAACGTAACGTGATTACAGCAACATGATCCTTTAATTACGTCAAAATAAGGCCGGCTATGTTTATTCTCTGGCAATCCGTGTTCAAACTTAAAAGTCGGCAACGATATTATATATATACTAGCAGCATAGCCTGGCGTTGCTCGGGTGTAATGAAAGCTTTAAAACTAATCTATGGTCCTGGAGCTCAGACCCTTTGGACGTTGGCACGAAAGACTAAAAAGCAATAGTTGTTTCCAGTTAAAGCGAAACCGTAGATTGAAAGAAAAATGAATGAATGTAAGTCAAATTTTGAGGTTTGGTGAGAATCGGATAAAAATTGTGGATTTGAACAAAGGACACCCAGAGAGATAAACAGATACGCACACAAACATCTTGCCTTATATATATATGTCTTTGTCTATGAGTGTATCAAATTTGATTAAAATCGGACCACTCCTTCTATAACCCGATTTTTTCGATTATCGATTTTCGATATTTATCGGGGGTACCTCGACTCATAACCTAGCTAAGAGCACTCGCAGACGCTTATAGTACAACTGTGTAAATTTTCAAGAAAATCGATTCAGCCGTTTCGGAGTCTATAGATAAAGGACACACACACACATACACACGTAGACAAAGTTCTATTTATAAAATAAGTTTATATATATATATATATATATATATATATATATATATATATATCCCCAAAACCTGCCCGTGTGTTGTATAATAATGTCAGTTTCCATGTTCAGAAATGGCAACACTGAAGTTGAACGATTGAATGTTGGTCTTTTATTTCTTTCTTACTGTTCATCTCATTTTTCTCTCGTTTTGTTTAACAATTTTGGGCAATTTTCTACGGACAAATGAGACATTAAATTGAATGCATTTAAATGAATTTAGAAGTTTCTTGAATGAAGAATTCTTTAAAAGCAGAAGTGACCATTCAATATACGGAAGTGACAAGTTCATAAATGTAGAAACTGAAGTGGAATATTTTGATTTAATAAATAATTTTTCTATGAAATATTTGCAAATTATTTGTTAAATTAGCTATTTCATGTTGAGCAGCAACCGGATATTATTAATATTAGTCCGACATTTTTGACATCCAAGACATTACAAGTGCATTGGTATGACTTATAATTTCTGTTGGGTATTAAGGGTTTGTATTATTAGTATTTCTCGTAAAAATGTTCCAAAAGAAGCCTTAGCAGTCAAACTTAATAAGAAGAAAAATGGAAAAAGCAAAAAGGAAGGATAACAAGAGAAGAAATGATGAACCGAAGAACGGGGGAAAAAAGAAAGAAAAATGAAAAATGAGAAGAATGACGGAGAAAGTAAGAAAGAAGAAAAACGAAAAAGAACGAAAATTACCGAGAGAAAAAACAGGGAGAAATGAAACGGAGAGAATGAGAGAGTGAGAAAGAAAGTGAATGAAAAGAAGACAACAGATGAATGATGAATGAAAAAAAAAAACACTGACGAAAGTTCGAGTTTCGGTATATCAACCTCTGTGGGTTATTTTGTGGAAGTCTGGGGAGCTGGTTAATGTTTCTTTGATTCGGACTTGTGTCTTACTTAACCAGACTCCCTACAGTTTAGTTTTATGCAGAACTAGCAGCATAACCTGGCGTTGCTCGGGTGTAATGAAAGCTTTAAAACTAATCTATGGTCCTGGAGCTAAGACTCTTTGGACGTTGGCAAGAAAGACTAAAAAGCAATAGTTGTTTCCAGTTAAAGCGAAACCGTAGACTGAAAGAAAAATGAATGGATGTAAGTCAAATTTTGATTTCCTGGTATCGATATCAAATAAGTTTTTTTCGTTGTAAACTAAATTTTGAAGACTAAATAAGTCATCTGAGTAAATGGTATCATGGCTGAGACTAAGAACTACAATTATACCTGCTTAGAGCCAAACCTGAATCAAAAACTAAAAAGGGCTGAAAAAATACAGTCATACAGGCAGATAAACACGCACACAAACATCTTGCCTTATATATATATATATATATATATATATATATATATTGTCGATTTTCTGCAGTATTATAAGAACTGCAACCTTGAAACGTCTGAATATCGTTTCTTATGCCTTTGTCGATGAGTGTATCAAATTTGATTAAAATCGGACCACTCCTTCTATAACCCGATTTTTTCGATTATCGATTTTCGATATTTATCGGGGATATCTCGACACAAAACCTAGATAAGAACACTCGCAGGCGCCTATAGTACAACTGTGTAAATTTTCAAGAAAATCGGTTCAGCCGTTTCGGAGTTTATAGGTAACGGACATACACACACAGAGACACACACGCATACACACACAGACAAAGTTCCATATATATATATATATATATATATATATATATATATATACCAACAATAAATGCCTAAAAACTAAAAAATTAGTAGTGAAATACTGATAACCGCTGAAGAGTAGACGAATATGTTTGCTACGATAATCCTGAGCTAGAATGCTTAAATCAGCTTAGTGACAAGCTTTACTTTATTTTAATAATCATATCACCCCAAGTAAGGCATTTAACTGCCACTGTTTTGCCGGGGGTTACATAGGAGGAAAGTTATGAGAAAGATTGACAGGTTATAGGGGGTGTCAGGAAGTGGATAAGCAAATGAAGAGAACACTGATGAGCGTGGAGTGGACAGAGAAAGGAGCACGAGAGAGAGGATGCAGGTTAGTGAGATAGGAGATGATTATTGACTTTAGATTTAAATTGTAGATTGTAGTTGTCGAGGAAGCAAGTAAATGGAAGGGAATTCCACAGGCGGGAAGTGCGAGAAAAGAAGCTGAGGGAGTAGAATTTGTGTTTACATTTTATTGTAAAACATTTTATTATATATATCTGTGTTTGTTTGTTTGTGTGTGTGTGTGTGTATGTGATAGCTGTCTACTCGTTTACAATTTCGCACGTTTACTAAGGTAAATAACTAATTTCTGTTGCAAACATCAGGCCAAATCTAAAAAGTCAACGAGTGATTTTTCACATCAAGCGCCAACAGAATCGTTTCTGCTGTAAAATTTGCAGATCGCTTTAATCAAAATCATGAGAAATGTTTTTGAGCACACAGTCGACTCAGTTTCACTCCCCTTCCAACCAAATACATTTAACAGCAAGAGTTAAGGAATTACAGGCAATCCTATTATAAGATATTTTAGTGATGAGCTACATAAAGGTTAAATGTGTAAGGTTTTTTACAGGAATATTTTAAAGTACATAAAATAATGTCGGTGAGAAAGAGTACATATACAAAGTAGCAGACCAATTGATTTGCAATACAAGCCTTGCTTTTCTGACAGTTACAATCTCCAAGAATTTAAATGTAAAGTCAATAGTCATCTCCTGTCACACTAACTTACATCCTCTCTCTATCATGCTTTTCTACATCCACCCCACTCTCATCAGTACTCTCTTCCCTGTCCTACTCTCTTCCTGACACCCCCGCAACCTCTCACTCTTTATAACATTCCTCTTATGTTGGTTGGTTGTTTTGTTTTTGTGGCAAATCAACCTCGGCGGGTCATTTATTGCCAACTAAACTTTATTTATTTATTGCTCGTAATACCTTTTTCTTTCAACAATTTATTGTTGTTTATATAAGTGTTTGTGTCTAGTAATACATTTTTCTTTTCGAGTATCAAGATTCATTGGGATTTGTTTTTAAGGGCAGGGTCCCCAACTCCTACCCTTGTTATTTAAACCATAACTGGAGGGAAGGGACGGATTAATACCTTTACCAAGGGTACCAGTGTTTAAGTGAAGGCAGGGTATTCAACTGAAATTCGAACTCGGCTCACCGATTTCTCTTTCCGAGCCGATATCCATTGCACCACAACGCACATCCATCACTATACGCTTACAGCACCTGGTATTCCCAAGTGGTCACCCATCTAAGTACTGACCAGGCTCAACGTTGCTTAACTTTGGTGATCGAGCGAGAACCGGTGTATTCGACGTGATAGGCTGTAAGTCCTCCTCTTATGTAACGCCCTGCACAACAGTCGCAGTAAAATGCCTTGATTGGGGCGACACGATTAAAAAAAAGATTATTAAACAAAATGAACAAAAGGAAAATTTAAAACAAGATTTTCTTAGAGATAACTTGCATACACAACGAAATGTCTATAAATCAGTTTGCGTGGGACTTACTGTGTTAGTGTGCTTTTAGTGTGAAGCGTTCACAAAGTTAATGTCACCATCTCGAAAGTGGAAAAGCCTGAAGAAAGAAAGAAAGAGAGAGAGAGAGAGAGAGAGAGAGAGAGAGAGAGAGTTACCTTAGGGTTCATATTCGAGAGCAGCCGCTGATATTATGTTTAAGAGCTGATACTGCTACTATCATGTTTAAGGGCTGCTACTGATATTAAATTACATTATAGGGCATATTGGGTAAACAAGTTTGAAATGCAAAGCTTTCACCACGCATCTTGCAGAATTCAGATGTTACTCTGTTCATGTCCTAGCACTAGGTTCTAGAGAAAACATTTCCAGGTCCTGTAGAGTACATAGCTGAATAAAACTGTTATGTAAACACACGGAGGACTAACCCTTTATTCTTCTGATTCGAAGTCAGACGCCCTGTCCTGAGTGTATGCCAATTAACATTCGCAGCAATCATGAAATTAAATCTCTCTCGAATAACATCCTTAAACGCGTTGATGACTACAAATATCTAGGATCACACATCAAGAATTCTGAAAAAGACTTTGATTTCAGAAAAGGCATAGCATGGACTGATTGTAACAAAATGGATGATCTGGAAATCCGATCTTGATTGTAAGATCAAAATCCAAGTTTTTCGCGCACTTATTGAACCAATCTTACTCTATGGATCTGAAACTTGGACTTTCAGAAAAACAACAGCGCCGTTTAGATGGATGTTATACTCGTCTCCTCGGAAGATCTTTCATGGCGAAACAACCTAACTTTAGAAATGATATATGGAGACCTACCAAGAGTATCAACCTTAGTTCAAAAGAGACGTGTCCAGTTTGCTGGGCATTGTGTTTCATCGTTTGTATTATGGAGGCACCCATCATCTCACAATCGATCTCGTAAGTTAACCTTTCCAGACAGGATACATAGAGATACATCTATCGCCAAGAAAGACCTTACAGAAGCTATAACAAATAGGGAATACTGGAAGGGTGTAGTGAGTTCTATCTCGGCCGAGGCCGCAGAATGATGATGATGAACCCTTTATTAGTCATTTAGTCGTAATGTTCTTTCTTTCTTTCTTTCTTTCTTTCTTTCTTTCTTTCTTTCATTCATTCTTTATCGGTCTCTACAATTATATATACAAATGTGCATGTGCTATTGTTTGTATATTTCACCTTCTTTAAATAAATAAGTGATCCGAACTGATTTTAGATAAACATTTCTATTAGGATTAAATATAAGGAAAAAAGATTTTAAAATATTTGGCTAGAGTGTGTGTAAAGGTCGAACCTTAGAAATTGATGTGCGTGCGTATGACCATAAACTGTCAAATCTTTAATATTACATTTGCTTCTTTTTTCCCCAATCAGACGGAGGTGTAAAGATTGACGTGTTAACTGACAAGCGAACAGCTTTCTTTTCAAAGGAAAAGACAGAATAAATGATTTATTTTATACTATTCTTCCTTGTTTGATAATTCCGTGTTAAAAAAATAATTTCCGAATGCTACTAAGATGGTTTGTTGTATTTATTTGGTTAGATAGCCGTTACCGCGGTAAAGGACAAATAAAGTTCGATTCCAATGAGGAAAATTTCGGAAATAAGTGAGACGTCAAATTTAAGCATTGAAATGAGTGAAGCAGAGAGAGAAGAAAAGGAGGGTAAAGAAAGTAAAAGAAGAAGTAAGCATTAAAAAACCTGGTTGAAGAAAAAAAGGAATAACGCGAAAGAAAAGAAAGAAAAGACATAGTAAAAAAAAATGTTAATGAAGAAAGACGAAGAAAAACATGTTGAATAATGGTATGGAAGGAAGGTGAAAAGGAAGAAGAAAAAAGGGGACTTAATAAAGGAAGGAAAGGTGAAATGAAAAAAAGAAGAAAAAGAAAGAAGTAAAAGGAGAAAGAAGGAAAAGAAAATAATAATAAGAACAAGAAGAAAAGGAAAGAGAGAAACAAAAGAAAAAACGACGGAAAAGTAAAATGCCGTCGATGTGAAATAAAAGGAAGAGGAAAGAGAAAAAAGAAAAACACAGTAAGAAGAAAATCAGAAAAAAGAAAAAAGTTAGAAAGAAAAGGGAAGAAAGAATCAGGGGAAAAAGAGAAAAAAAGAAGTAAAAGAGAAAGAAGAAGAGAAAAAACAAGACAAAAAGAAAAAGAAGAGGGAAACGGAAAAGAAAAATATGCTAAAAACAGAATAAAATAGACAAAACAAATTGTTGTCAAATGAGAAGGGAACGAACGATTCCGTTTCTATCTATCTATCTATCTATCTATCTATCTATCTATCTATCTATCTATCTATCTCAGTCTGTTCATATCTATCTATCTATCTATCTATCTATCTATCTATCTCAGTTTCTTCATCTATTTTCTTTCTTTCTTTCTTTTTTACTTTTTATATCTGAGGAACAAAAGAGAAATGTGAAAAATAGAAGAAACAATGACGAAAAGAAATAAATAATACAAAAAAAAAAAAATCTAAAAAAGCGAAACGAAGACAAAAAAACGAAAACGAATGTTAAAAGTGAAGAAGAACCCAAAAGCATAAATGCAATCCGATTTGTTTAGAGGAAATGGGGCGGATGCAGGAAACAAGGAACAAATAGATGAATTCGCTAGTTTAATTCTAACCATTGCCCAATTTGGTCGGCCTTATGCCAGATTACAACAAGTAAATTAAAATAAAAACTGAATGTTGGATGAGTCAAAAAGAAAAATAAGAGAAACAAGAAGAAAGAAAGAAAGAAGACCAGTGAGGCATTGAATAGAAAATGAGAAAATCAAAAGAGACGCCCAAATGTGAAGCGCTCGGTTAGGCTCAATCTTGCACTTTTATTAAAGAGCTTATCAAAAAAACGTATTATCCAATATTTTGTAGAAGGCACATTCGAAAAAGGGCGAAAGAAAAAATAGAGAAAAATATGTACAAAATATATAAAAAAAACAGGACGTCTGAAAATGGAAAGCAAAAGAAAATGTAATAAAAAGAGGAAATAAACAAAGAAAATTAGTTTGAATAAAATCATATAAAAAAGTTGAAAAATAAAAAAACAAAAAACAGTAAAAATACGTAAAAAAATCTGTATTGGAAAATGGATTTAGAATGTCGGGAAACTTATCTTATATCACCATAGTTACATTTCAGATGAACAAATAGAAAATGATTGTGTGTTGATGGGAAAAATGGCTGCAATGAACGTTTGCCAAATGTCACGAATAATTTAGCAAAGATCCTTAACTGAAAAATCTCACTAAATCGAATTTCACAACATGGTTAATACATGAGAATCGTTCCAAAATAATGGATTCTTTTATGTTGGCCGACGATGTCAAAGGTGGACGTTGATAATATGAAAGTAGACGTTGAAGCTTCATGCAAATAGTCGATAGTTTTGTTTCAGCATTCTTATAAAATAGAAGCTGATTAGCAGTCTGGCAAAATGGCATCTAACATAAAAGTGTTTACGTAGAATAGGTGCGTTATTGAATAGCTCCACAAGTAAAAATTGCATCAGTGATTTTCAGGGAGATCAAACAATAAGTGTAAGTGCCAGTGGGAAAAGCGCTTTAGCAGTGGCGATAGTAATGTGCATGACGAGGGACATATCTTGAAACATGTGATATAATGCTGCACAGCTATCAGTTCACGGAATGAACCACACCCAGAATTGCATAGCCCAATGGTAGTGACTAAGGGAAAATTTTGTTTTTTTGCCTAAAACTAATATCGTCCGTCGATGATATTGTATTTTGTGTATTTGTCGTAGTACCCGTGGAAATAAAAAGAAAAAAAAAATTTTCGGTGCACTTTTTGCAAAATGTGATGTCTAAGTTATATATATATATATGTGTGTGTGTGTGTGTGTGTGTGTGTGTGTGTGTGTATGTGTGTACACACACTAAAGTTATAGGTTAGATTTAAATTAAATTAGACCAGTAAACAGTAGAAAGTGCTCAATATATGTTTAATGTAGAGCTTTTAGATATTTAGGTAGAGAAGATCAGCTGGTTAAGCTACTTTGGTTTCGACCTTTGCGGTTTCGTCAGACGATTCGTTTTGATTGTTAACGCTTTTATAAGTTCATAACCGGAAGTTTAAAGTAAGGGCTTAGTTTGATATTAGAAATCTTTTCATCCGGGTTTGGGCCAGTTTTCGTTATCACATATATATATCACATCACTCAACAGGTTTCGGGCCTAACTAATAAAACAACTACTTTTAGGAAAAAATTGATTTTATTCATCAATATAGTCTTCTTCTAGAGTGATACACTGATTCTAACGCTCCTGTAACAATTTGATACCTTTTTTTGGAGAACAATTTATCTTTGACCTGAAAATATGCCTCAGTTTCCGATATCACTTCTTTATTTTTTAGGCCGGGCGTACAACGGCCGAAACATCGTGGAAATGGCAACGAAGATGAGGATAATATCCGGATAATGTAAATTGTGTAAAAATTATTTTACTAAAATAAATGACTCACACAATACTTATTTGGTTTTCTTAACTTCAATAGACCTTAGTATACCATGATTATTTAATTCTAATTATAACCTAAACACTTCAGCCTTTTTACACATGAGGTCGTACAAAATCAAATTAAAAAAAAAAATCCAACCTGCTGTTAAAAATTACTGTCTATCCATTTAAATAATGTAGTGTCTCACTAAGTATCTTACTCAGACATAATTAAAAAGTGACACCAGGCCATTCTGCTTCTTTTCGCGACCCAAATCTTTGATTCCATAGTTACCTAATTCTCATTTTTGATTGAACAATATTAACACACCTACAAGCATATTTACTGCTTCTACTACTACGCCTTCAGTTTTTAAATAATAATGAATTCATCCTATATTTTCTAAATAAATCATTTTTACAATTTATTTTAAACTATCAACTGAAGAAGAACAGTATTGTTTTGAAATTTTTGTTTAGTGAACCTATAGGGGGATGGTTAATGTTTATTTAATTCGGCCTTGTGTCAGACATAACCGAACACCCTACAGCTTACAAGTTTTATCCAGTGTTATCAGAAGGTTGGTTGAAGGTTGGAATGTGTGAATTACTGTATAATATTGTAGTGAATAAGAAATTAATAATTAAAATCAACCTTTTTCTTCACTTTTACAAAAATTCACAATGACGTGTAAAATCCTTGTTTTTTCCAAAATAGAAAAAGGCTTGACCATGTGCTTAAAGAAAAATTCGAAACCGAATTTCGCAAGTAGGTGTTCAATTGATTTTCGACCAATGGGAGCGACTTGCAAGACTTGAGGACGCCGCGAGTCAGAGCGAAAATCTGAAGTTTATAAAAGGTCCCGGTCAGCGTCAATCACAGTCAGTCAGGGGATGGAAGCAGCAAATACGACATGCTAAAATGTAACACGAGAAGCTTCAAATTGACCCGGACATTTGTTCTCTTTCTCTTTCTTTCTGTTGATTCCTTTTACTTCTTCTCCATCCAAAGACATTCCTACTGAATACATACATACGTACGTACGCATATACTCTTTCAACAGTTACTACTACGAACATTTTCTACAAACCTTGACATACCCATAACTTTATCATTGAACACGGACTCTACCCTTAACTTCTTAATAATGTTTCTAATTGCACATTAACTTCTACAACTTGTGTTATTCTTTCCTTTTAATAAATTTCAATTTTAACAAGAAAAATGTATATTTTATTCTTACATTATTCTAGACTATTCAACACAATTCCACATATTCCAACCTGTCGACAACCAACCTTCTGATGATGATAATTCTGATGATAATTCTGGATAAACCTTTTCAGCTGTAGGGGGAGTTTGGTTAAGTCTGACACAAGGCCGAATCAAAGAAACATTAACTATCTCCCTTACAGCTACAAGACAACCGTACAGAAAATAATTTCGCTTAGATTCCAAATTATCAATTTCGTTATGTCAATAAATAGCAAATAAATTGAGTTTCTTTGTAGAAAAAATTTAATTATGGAATCTTAATAGAAGTTTTTCTCCGTAAGAAGTTCATTTTTAAACGGATGAATAGGTAAATTTGAATAAGTGAATCATTTATTAACTCCAATAGCCTGGTGAACTGAGTAAAAGCTTCAATTATACCAGGCCCAGCCGATACACATCTAAACTTATTTATAAATGGAACTTTGTGTGTGTGTGTATATGTGTGTGTGTGTGTATGTGTGTGCGTGTCCGTTACCTATAGACTCCGAAACGGCTGAATCGATTTTCTTGAAAATTTACACAGTTATACTATAAGCGTCTGCGAATTTTCTTAGCTAGGTTTTGTGTCGAGGTACCCCCGATAAATATCGAAAATCGATAATCGAAAAAAATCGGGTTATAGAAGGAGTGGTCTGATTTTAATCAAATTTGATACACTCATAGTCAAAGACATAAGAAACGACATTCAGGAATTTCAAGGTTGCAGTTATTACAATAGTGCAGAAAATCGATAATATATATATAAAAGCTTTCATTACACCTGAGTAACGCCGGGCTACACTGCTAGTCGGCTATAAAACTAAAACCGCAGTTCCCCTTCATCATGTCCCACTCTGCACTCGTCCTCCCCATCTTCAAAATCCCACTCATATGAAGCAAGCTTGCACTTCGTTATATTCAAGGATGTTTACATGGTTGCAAATGTCTGGAAGATTGTGTCTGAGCATGAAACAGACTATTGATACGGAGTGTTGACTTCAACATCCACTTTTCTATTGACATTCGCGCTATCTCAGATGCGGATGTGCCCCGTAGTGTAATGGATATCGGCTCAAAATGCGAAACTGATAGAGCCGAGTTCGAATTCTAGTTGAGTTCGTTGCATTCACTTACTCGCAATTAACCTTAGTATGCATGTATTCTACCACCAGCTATGGATTAATAAGCAGGACAATTTTGGTTCTATAGCCTTGGTTGGCAACCAGTCTACCGCAGAAAGAAATCGAAACCTACTGCGAGAAAATCTTCCGTCTAGTCAGTCATGGATCGAAAAAGACATGATCGCCTAAACGTATATTACGTAGAGCAGTTGACTGACTAACAGACTATCTTTGGTATTGACAATTTAACCTATAGATATAAGCAACCATAAAACTATATTTTATCATATATGTGATGAAATATGGTTTTAAGGTTTAATTTCTTATCCCTACAGTCTCTGCAGATAAAAAAATATTAAATAAATTTTCATAAATTGGTGACAAATTTGTTTCTCTGCCCTCTATTTTATATGCAATATAATTTCAATTTTGGCAATGTGTGTGCATCCATATCTTTTAACCACAGGCGATTCCCGTAAAATGCATAGACAGACATGAGATAAGAATTTGTTCATTGTATTTTCCTCAATATTAAACATATGTTTCATGTAGAGTCTTTCCTACAGGGGTCCGACAATATTTTTCGGACACCTTGAAAAAAGTACTTCAAGGTGGTTACTAGTGCCAAAAACTTTTGAGATTGTAAGTACGTAGTTGAGGAGTGAAAATCCACTACTAGTGTAATCATTTTTTTAGTTTGGTTTTGATAATTTTAGTTTTTTGTGATTTTTGCGAAAACTTGCGTGACACTATTTTTCGGACATGACAAAAAATCCTATTTTATTAAGAGCTAAGTTCATGTATATGTTGCTGTATGCAAATTTTCTGCTTGTACACTTAGCTGTCATCATTAGAATCAATTATCTGTTCTATTTTACTGGCAAAACAATTAAGTTTAATGAGGTAAAATGCATTCAAAAGATGTCGTTTGTTTGGCACGGAAGAAGCGGGATGATGGCCTCAGCATCAGAAGGATCGCCATGGATTTGAAGCTGTCGAAATCAACGGTCGAATACATGCTGAAGACAAACTCCGAGCAGAAAAAGAAGAGAGGACGGAAAAGATCAATTGGCAAGAGGACTGAAAGGAGAATGAAGAGGACTGTGACACGGCTTTTGACATCTGGAGAAAAAGTTACAGCAAGAAAAGTAAAGGAGAAATGTGAATTGGATGTAAACGTCCGAACAGTACAAAGAACGCTGCATAGGATTGGTTTGAAGTATGCAAAGGCCAAGAAAAAAATTACACTAACAAAGAAACTCAAAGGAGCAAGACTGGAGTGTGCTAAACGGTGGTTAACAAAGCATGTTGACTTTAAGAAGGTTATATTTACTGATGAGAAGCGTTTCAAGTTTGATGGGCCCGATGGATGGTGTACTTGGTCGAGAAGGGGTGAGCCTGCTGTACTGAACAAACGACAGATGGGAGGAAGAGGAGTTATGGTTTGGGGTATGATCTTTGCTAATGGAAATATATGGTTGGAGTGGCTGAAAGGACGACAGAACAGCGAAAGCTACAAACAGTTGCTGGACGAGAAAGCCCTACCAAGGATAAGAAGAGAGATAGGGAATGATTTCGTTCTACAGCAAGACAATTGCAGCATCCATGTGTCAAAACACATGAAAGAATGGATGGCTAAAGTGAATATGACTACTTTGGAATGGCCTGCAAAAAGCCCAGATCTAAATTTAATAGAAAATGTTTGGGAAATGCTTGCGCAACTTGTCTATGATGGACCTGAAATAACGAAAGAGGCTCAACTATGGGAACGGATACTAGATGCCAAAAAACAACTAATAGAAACACGTAGAGATGTTATTGTGCATATGTTTGATCATTATGAAGAGAGATTGATAAAAATTATTGAGAAGAAAGGTGATATTACAGACTATTAACAGTTTTTCAACGATGTCCGAAAAATAATGTCGCGTGTGTTTTGTAAAAAATGAGGAAAATTAAATATTTTTCCTTACCTAATCGATTTTCTTCCATTTTTATTACAGGTATTGTCTTTATATGTTTATGCTATTCTATTGAAGGAATTTCGCCACTCTATGGTACTCGGAAAGTCGAATACTAAAGTGTCCAAAAAATATTGTCGGGCCCCTGTATAAATAATTTGAACTCCTGCATAAAACAATAGTCTGAAGAGAAACCCATTCGTTCAAAACCTGGACAATGATTCTACATTTAAAAAATACTAATTCTTGAGACATAATCAACCTAGTGTTGAGATACAAATTCAATCTATTCGCATAGCACATAAAAGAAGAAAGATTTCAAAGAAAAGCAACAGAACTTTTACAACAATGCCCGGGAGCGTCGTCACATCTAGTGCCGTAACCAGGATCGACCCTGAATAACCACCGAGCGAGAACCAAGAAGGACTTCAAAACGCTCAGAGACTTTTCCGCAACTTATCCAGGTGTCATCGAATTTACTTATTTTTTATTGGGTGTCGCTTTTTTATTAACCCAAATTAACCCAATTTTTATTATTAACCAAATCGGCCTGGTTCGACTTGGTAAAGATACAGCTAGTAAGATTTCAACGTGCCTTCCTTGGGATCAAAATTCACAGCGTGGGCAAGGAAGGACACTGTTGTAATAGACGACTTGAAGACCAGCTACTGTGTCGAAGCCATCACGACGAGCGAACCGAGAGCGTCGTCACACCCTGCATAAAGAAAAAGTAACAGAACTTTTAAAATAATGCCACAAATGTCACTCATGCCGAAAAAGAGAGGAAACTGACAATAAATGAATAAATATCGTAAATGAGCGCATAAGAAGCATACAATTTGAATGGGTAGGAACTGTTGTCCACAAGGAATTATGCAAACAACTTGGATTTGGTGATAAATACAGTGTAGTAATTGTCTTGTACATAAAAAAAAAGAAATACCCATTTAAATGGGTCGCTCGATTCAGGTGAACAGACAAGACGTAACAATTAGAACTAATCTGTCAGTTGAGTAGAAGCCATTTAAAATATACAAGTCTTGTCACTCAGCAAGTGACTTATGTATAAACATGTAGTAGTAGTCATTTGGTTTTAGAGTCATTGAATGTAATCAACTAGTTTTTTTTTCTACTGGGAAGTTAGTGTTGGGTCAGAAGAATAGTCAGTTGCCAATTTCTGATCGTCAAGAATTTTTGAAGCGCATCCCTATATCGTCGTATAGAGGTTTACAAATGATCGTAGTATACTCATAAGTAGATAATTTATATAAACAAGAAAGAGAGTTGGTCCGAGAAGTGACGACTGGAGGACACTTGCATTGACTACCACGGGGCCTCGGTGGTTTGATAACTACCGTTAATAATTATCTTCATGTATCTGTTAGGAGGGATTTTATAATAGAGATGACCCTTCTAGTGATTTCAAAGCTGGAGAGCTGGTATAACAAAACCTTTGTGCCACACCCTGTCGAATGCCTTCTAATGCCTGCAATATATGTGTCGTCAAGAGCCTCACTAATTTTGCATGTAATGGTGGTTAGGGAGTCAGCAGTAGACCGAGCTGATTGAAAACCATACTACTCGTTGTATAAGAGGTGGTTCATATCATGGTGTCGACGAACTTCTTATTGATAACTGCCCCCAAAAGTTTACTGATGATACTGGGGAGACCAATGGGTCTGTACTGTGAGGAGAAGGATCGGTTGAAGAGCGAGCATACGCTTGCCACATTCCACATGTTTGGGAAAGGTTTCACTTTCAAGCAGTGGTTAAATGGTCTAGCTAGAATTCTGGGTTGATATTCTTACCGTTGCATGTATTAATTGAATAGTATCAAAATAAAACCGTTCAAACACTTTCTATTTCCATCAACTTTACAGGAGAAAAACTCAACACACGAATGACAACTGTTATTAAATAAATATTGATGAGAAATCAGTTAAAACAAACTCTTCGGTATTTATTGCCTTTAGGATCTTAATTGACTCAATTATGTTTTACTTCTGAGGTTATTTAAAGAAAATATTTCTAGATAATAAGAACTTTTTTGATATAATGATGCTTAAATTATGCAAGTACAACTTCTTTTTCTTTTATGTGCCCTGTCATTTCAGGACGTAGGCGATCATGGCTTTCCACATCTCCCTATTCCTGGTGGCTCTAAGCACGTCTTTCTCCTGTTGCACCATGCAACTCTCGTTCCGTCATCTACCTGATTAGGTCCTTCAAATATGTTATCCCTTGTTTTCCCCTGTCTCTTTTCTCCTCTATCTGGCCTGTTAGTACCAGGTTCCCCAAGCCCCTTCACTCATTACATGTCCCAAACGAATTAACAGTTAAGTGATAATAAAATCAGCAAAAAGAGATCCAATTCAAGCTGGTGCTGTATTACCCTTACACTAATGTCCTGAGGAAAAGCATGAATTCACTTCTTCGTACCAGCTCAGGGTAAATAGCAAGAGGCTGAGAGCCCTTTATTCTTGTAAGGTAGTCCATTTCGGCTGTTCGATAAGAGATAATGACAAGATCTTTCTTTGATTCTTGTAATAAGAAACCCCGTATGATCTAACGCATGTTGTTTGGAGAAGGGATAGACAATGTTAAGTAATTTAGCAATTCCCAGAGTGAAGACATAAAAGTGATTTAATTGACGTGATAACCCAACAATCTAATGGGTCATAGGTAACATCTCCGTTATAATATAGATTTTTCTTGCGATTTTTGTTCTCGTAAATTCTTTGCTTTCTTTTCCATTTTGATGTTATCTTGAGATCTCTGTCATTTTTTATATCTATTTATCTCTATATTTAGGAGTTTAGTTGACAGGTGAGAGAAATGTTGCAAGCAAAGCCTCTTTTCTAGATCGGCTCTAAATATTTTGGCTACTAGGGGAGTTGGGTTACCGAAACTATGTCAGACTTGGATGAACTGAATACTTGAATTATAGAGACGAAAATTGTGACAACCATTTATTGCTTCTGGTGCAAAAAACAAAAACAAAAAAATAACAAAAGTTGGGTTACCGAAACTATGTCAGACTTGGATGAACTGAATACTTGAATTATAGAGACGAAAATTGTGACAACCATTTATTGCTTCTGGTGCAAAAAACAAAAACAAAAAAATAAGAAAAAACAAAAAAAAACTGCGTATAATTTGACATCTTCTACTCTAAAAATTATAATTTCATTGGTAGCCTTTAACAAGGCCGGAACAACAACCATCGACACCGGGTGAAATTTTATAATCACACCTCATTTTTAAACAGGCCTCTATCGATGTTTGTAAGAGATGTGCTTTTGAACTGGTTCCTGCTCTTTAAACTCTACAATAGATATCTTCCTGCCTCTAGCTTTGCTGTTTGTCGTAAATTCTCTTCTGTGGTTCCGGTCTTTTCAAACTCAGGCCATACCTTTGATCCTTCTAACTATCAGCCTTATTAGCCCTCTACTGCCTTTTGGCAAATTTCTAGAGGATCTATAGCCCTGGGCATGACGGTAAACTGCATCCGGCAGCAAGGCCTCTGATTGGGAGATTGTGAGGAGCATGGAACTACCTCTTAATTGCTGTTGTTCCCAGGCCCACCCTGACCCAGAGTGGTAGCATCTGTTAGGGTCCCAGCTATGGGCAAATAGTTAACCCCCAAACTGGAGTTAAAACATTATGAAAGTATGAAAATACACTTTTATAGGAATATATACATAAAACAGACATTTTCTTATAGAAAATATACATTTTTGGAGAAAAAGTTATTACCATAACACATTTTTTAAGGAAAAAATGATTCTCAGCAAATCATTTTTGAATACAAAACTAGAAAACATTTTCAGTTTTCTAAAATAAAAAAGAATAAAAACAAAATTTTAATCAAAATCTTACTAAATCAACCTTCTCACTCTAACCGAACATTAAAAAAAAACATATGTCGCATTCCACCTCCAGTTGGTTTCAAGCTTAGGGCTTGATTGTGAGTAAAGTTGAAAAACGTACTGACTTACAAAGGTAGGTTGTAGAAAACGGAATGAGGATTTTCAATGCGTTGTTGCTCAGTTGTGGGGTCTGCTTCATGCATATTAACCCAGAAATCTTCAAGATCTTGTGCACGAAACTCATCTTTAGCAGAAGGACATCATCTCAGACATGAGAATAGTCATCTGAGATTTTTTTATTTAGTAGGTAGTGTAACTATTCCCCCCCCCCCCCCCCGGTAGCTTCAAATTCCCCCTTCGCAGGGGGATATTTCCTAAGGTTGGGAATCGCTGCTCTAGATCCACTAATGAGGTATTAGCGATTATTGTGGAAAGAATCCATCAAGCTTTAGATAAGAATAGTGAAGCTCGGTCTGTTGCCTTGAATATCTGGAAAGCATTTGACATGGTTTCGTATATTGATCTTCTTCACAAGTTAAACGTTTCTAGTATGTCTGGACGAATTTTGAACTGATTTTTGTCAAAAAACGAAATCAAAGGTGCCTTGAATGGTCACTGTTCTAGATCTTTGTGCATTAATTCAGGCGCATCCTAGCGCGATTTCCTTGGGCATAATTTTAATCAACTACCTTCTTGGTTTCAGCAATTCTCAGCTCTGTATCTATATTGATGATAGAAATGTTTACTCTTTTCTTAATAGTAGGTCTGATCGATTTTCCAATTGATATTGTTTATTCGGCTGTTAACCGGAACAAGGAACGGCTAGTTAATTTTAACGCTTCCAAAAGGAAACTGCTCTCTGGTAAACGTCTGTGGGAACCCATTCTGTCTTATTTCAATCTTGGAGAATATCTCGATGTGCCTTCGATTAACGTTTTTTTTTTGCTGACATGAAGTGGAAAAGTTATACTGAATTAATTTCTAGGTTAACTGTTAAGAAATTTGGTTTAGTGTGTCGTGCTAGACAAAGTTTTTCGATGGAATCTATCATATATATTTATAAGTCTGCCATTCGTCCACGGTTCGTATATTGCGGCGACATATGGTCTAGTGTTTTTATGTTACATTTAGAGATTCTTGATAAAATCCAAAGGATTT
Source organism: Ascarosepion bandense (assembly GCA_037127315.1). NCBI lineage: Eukaryota > Metazoa > Mollusca > Cephalopoda > Sepiida > Sepiidae > Ascarosepion > Ascarosepion bandense. The sequence goes on from JBBBDQ010001070.1 coordinate 1,824,059, forward strand.
GTCACGTCATTGGTCCTAACCTGGCAACTCGGATTCAGTCACTTTCCCAGCTTCCTTGTGACTTTTCTATAATTATTTTCCTTTTAATTTTTCTGATGAACTTTAATCTTTGAAAACTAGATTTTATGAATTGAATTCCAACATTACATTGATTGCAAGGTTGTATTATTTTACACCTGAAACGACTATATGTAACCGTAAGTTTTATGTTAATAGTTTCTTCTATCCAATTTCTCGCTTGTAGTTTCTTATTTTCCAGTCAAGTTTAATTTTCAAAAATTTAAATTCACTGTAACAAGTTTTCTTCTGTTTTTTAATTATCATTCTTTTATTCTTTTATTCTTTTATTCTTCTTGGTCCTTAATAATGTTTTTCATTTCATTCACACTCAGTAATACTCGCGTCTTACTGTGTTGTCTTGTTTGGGGTGAAATGATAAAAAAATCTTTGAACAAAATTTTCCGAGTCTTTATTCTTCGACTTTTTGAAACTGAAGTTTTTCTCCACAAATATATAGCGTTTTCCGCTTTAATTCAGTCAGTCAGTTAAGTGTCATACGTGATACACGCTTGGACGATCATGTCTCGAAAGAAACATGATTGACTGGGCAGAGGATTAACCCGCAGTAGGTTGCCATTATTTTCTGCGATAGACTGGTTGCCAGGCAAAGCTATAGAACCCAATCTGTCCTGTTATTTGACTCATAGCTAGCTATAGCGGAAAGAGATATATTATATTATTAATTAGTGGGGGATAAGTTTATTACTTCATAACAACATAGAACTGATCCCTCACGTTATGCCCAGCATAAGCCTTACTCATGTTTCCAACTATTATATTCAGTTAGTTAAGTGCCATGCGTGATACACGCTTTGGGCGATCATGTCTCGAAAGAAACATGACTGACTGGGCAGAAGATTATCCCGCTGTAGGTTGCCATTGCTTAGACTAGTTGCCGACCAAGGCTATAGAATCCAATCTGTCCTATTATTACCATAGCTATAGCGGGATTATATTATTAATTAGTAATTAGTGGGGGATCAGTTTATTACTTCATAATAATATAAGACTGATCTCCCTCTTTATGCCTAGTAGAAGCCTTAATTATGTTTTTAACTATTATATTCAGTCAGTCAGTTAAGTGCCATACGTGATACACGCTTGGGCGATCATATCTCGAAAGAGACATGACTGACTGGGCAGAAGATTATGCCGAAGTAGGTTGCCATTACTTTCTGCGGTAAAATGATTGCTAGCTAAAGGTATAAAACCCAATCTGTCCTGTTATTTAACCCATAACTGGAGGGAAAAGACGAATTAATACCTTTCCCAGGGGTATTTGTGCGTAAGTGAATGCAAGGAATTCAACTGGAATTCGAACTCGGCTCCCCGATTTTTTGTTCCGCTTTAATTACCCACTTAATGAATTATTTATTTCTATTAGAGGAGAATAATGATGCCGATTTCCGGTTCATGTGTTTTGATAATGAAAGACAACATATTTACCGGAAATATACGAAGTTTGTACGGGAATATCTTGAGTTGCAAAACGACGATTAAGTCTAGTCCAATTTGGTAGCTTTGCGGTGAAAACTTCAGATTGGGAATAATGGTGTTGACAGTTCAATTCTACAGTATAACCGATAAAATCGTACGAGAAAATCTACTTTGAATGCCGTCATCGGACTAGATTTCATGACATTGTTATGACTGCACATGCGTATAAACAAGAGACGCTGATAGTTTCAAAATTTTTTAAAGAAGTTTTTGAATATTTTTTTATGTAATCTACCTAAATTAATCTATATTCTTTTTCTTTTTCTTCCCACCATCTTTGTTTTTATATATTCCACATTGTAATAAGAAGAGACGTGCCAAGGACGGCGAAACGTAAGAATCTGAACGTAAATTTACTGTGACTGAACGAGTAATTAAAGTTATTTTTTATACATTATCGACTTAGTGAATTATTTTCTCTTTAAATTAGAGAAGCATTTTTTTTATGTCAAAATTGTGGCCAGTTTTGTTACATTGAACAACTAATGAGTTTTGTGCGCTGATATTTAAAATGTCACTTTTGTGTCCTGTTTTAGATGCACTTGTGACAAATTTTATGTTGAGTTTAGATAAATTCTTTTCAAATGTAATTGTGATAGTGTTAATGGATATATTAATATATTTCTCGATTCGTTGGATTTTTTACGAAGGACAGCTTTTTTGATTTTGAACTATTTTATGAGCCTTTTGTTTCGCATTAAATATGAAATGATTAGGGTATCGGAGTGTCTTGAAAGTATTTTCTATGTATTTCGCCTCGTCGTGTAAATATTGAGGTCTGCAAATAAAGGAATTTTTTTATTTGGTAAAAAAAAAAGTACGAAAAAATGTTAAGAGGCGGGCATTCCTTATATCCCCGAAAAGATCACTAGTTGAGGATCATATATAAAAAAAAGTAAAAGAGTAACAACTGCTTGTAAAGTCATCTGAGAAATATAAGAACATTGGATAAAATCTGAAAAAACAAGAGAAGAAAGTGTCCATTTTAATATTGGAAGCGTTGCACTTGGTATAAACATTTTACGACAAAATTATTGCAAAAAGCAAAATATAAAATCCGAATATGTGTTTTTGAAGAAAACTGTAAAATAATAATAAGCACAAGGTGATATACTTTTAATTCCCACATTTAATACCTATAATCCGTTTGTCGCATTGTCACGTCATTCTACGCAGCTCGAACTACGATATTGCCGTGAACTACGATCGTAGCTTTGCAGTGGATATATCATCGGTTGCATTTAGACCACTACTCTAGAGTCGCACCATCTTAGTTTTTCACTAAGCCATCTTTTCACCAGGCAAAACGTTTTCTTATAATAATATATCTTATCGGCTAATTTGTCTCCAGCAGGGAAAATGTTTCCGACAACTCATCAGTGATGGAAAGGGTAGAGTGAGTGAGAAAACGTCTCTACCATTTGCTAGCTACCAAGCCAAAACCCTTGCTAAAACCATTGGAAGGAAGAACACATTTTTGTACAAGAAACCGCGTCTTCTCACTAGTTGTTGATTCGTCAATTCAAGGACGAGTAAAAGATGCACACCATATCATGCTTCTTTTCTTTTTCTTTTTACAGCACTCGTGGCAATCAACTAATCTTTTACAATATATCGTATTTCAGAAGTATATTTCAAACGACCTGTGTGGCTGTTTATTAGAAAAATCTATTCTTTTTTATCTTTAACCTTAAATTATTCTCTTTTATGTTACACGTTGACATTTTTATGAATAGGTTATGTCAAGTTTTCTCATGGATATTTTGGTGGGAGTAGGAGTCAAAGATTTCCGTGGTTTTTCCAACATTGACAGTCAACTAAGCAAATAATATGGCCTTTTTACTGACTAATTTGCTATAACATATTATCTTATATTCATATCTATCTATCTATCTATCTATCTATCTATCTATCTATCTATCTATCTATCTAAAAAAAAGCGGAGTGGGGAATTTACTAAGTAAGCTATACCTCATATATATATTGACACTGTTTCCGGAGATTACGGAGGGTTAATTTGTCGGAAAGAATTTAAATCTGCCATTAAGTTACTAAACCAATTTTAGGCAGAACTTATGTTGAAAAGCATGAAGGAAGAGAGAAAACAGAAGAGGAAAGAAGAAGAAGAGTGAGGTATGAAGAAAGAGAAGAAAGAAAAAAACCCAAAATAATGCCTGAAAAAAAAAAAAAGGAGAAGAGAAGATGCAGATATAAATCTAAATCAAGGAGAATGCGATTCAGGCGGGAAAATGGCAAGACGCTTATAATGAAGAGAAAATGCGAGAGAAAAGAGAAGGAGGAATGAAAGGCAGAAGAAAAAAAGGAGAAAAATGATGAAAAAGAAGAGAAAAACTAACAAAAAATGGAAAGAAAGAAGAATATGAAGAAAAAAGAAAAGATTAACTATAAATATGGAACAAAAAAGAAAGACTAAAAGAAAAGAAGAAGAAGAAAAAGAAGAAGCAGAAGAAAAAGAAAAAAGAAGAAAAAGAAGAAGAATCAGAAGAAGAAGAGGAAGAAGAAGAAGAAAAAGAAGAAGATAATAGGATGGAGGTGAGGATTAGAAATAAGCGTAGAAGAAAGCGAAACAAAAAAGTGAAAAAACAAAAAGACAAAAAAGAGAATGAAAAAAAAAAGTAAATCTTTGAACAGACTTTGGGGAAAGTGATTGATTGCGTGACATGAAACACCATTGAATATGGAAATTTTCTTTGGCTTCCGACACTCGACGTTTATTTTTAGCCGTCGGAAAATAATCAACTCTAAAAAGAACCAAGAATTGAAGAAAAACGGACAGCAGAAAAAGTAAAAATCTGAGAAAGTCATAAAAATCCGCAAGAAATCATATATATATATATATATATATATATATATATATATATATACATATGATGAAACGCATAAAAAGTAAACACACACACACACACACACACACACACACACACACACACACACACACATATATATGTGTGTGTGTGTGTGTGTGTGTATGTGTTGAAGAAGTAAGACAGAATTAAAAAAATGTTTACTTATGACGCATTTCATCCGTTAGGACTTCATCAGACTAGATTTCATGACATTGTTATGATTGCACATGCGTATGAACAAGAGACGCTGGAAGTTTCAAAATTTTTTAAAGAAGTTTTTGAATATTTTTTTTTATGTAATCTACCTTAATTCATCTATATTCTTTTTCTTTCCATCATTGCTTTTAAATATTCCACATTGTAATAAGAAGAGACGTGCCAAGAATGGCAAAATGTAAGAACCTGGACGTAAATTTACTGTGACTGAACGAGTAATTAAGGCACTTTTTTTTCAAGACATTATCGTTTTAGTGAATTATTTTCTCTTTAAATTAGAGAAGAATTTTTTATGTTAAAATTGTGGCCAGTTTTGTTACAGTGAACAACATAATGAGTTTTGTGCGCTGATATTTAAAATGTCGCTTTTGTGTCCTGTTTTAGATGCACTTGTGACAAATTTTATGTTAAGCTTAGATAAATTCTTTTCAAATGTAATTGTGACAGTGTTAATGGATAGATCAATATATTTCTCGATTCATTGGATTTTTTTATGAAGGACAGCTTTTTCGATTTTGAACTATTTTATGAGCCTTTTGTTTCGTATTAAATATGAAATGATTAGGGTATCGGGGTGTTTTTTCTGTGTATTTCGACTCATCGTGTAAATATTGAGATCAGCAAGTTCTATTGTGAGAGTTAAGCCGAGGAGACGCAGTGTTTTGCCTTCAGGGAGACTTGCCTGATCCATGCTAATAGGTGGTAAGAGCGATTGTCTGTGATGGTAAATAAATAGAAGCTTCGTTTTGGAAGCATTAAAATTCACGAGCCATTTCTTACTCCAGTGCGCCACGGATCGGCGGTTCTTTTCAAGCTCGGCAGCGAGGTTTGCTTTGTCAGCCTCAGTAGAATTTTGATCGATGCGAGAGTAAACTGTAGTGTCGTCAGCGTATATGCCTACTTGGGATCTTATTATATCTGGGAGATCGTTAATGTAGATAAGAAAAAGTATAGGACCAAGAATAGAGCCTTGAGGGACACCCGCGTTCGTATGATAGTATTGGGAAGCATGTCCGTTCAGTTCTACCTTCATTGTGCGACTTTAAAGGAATGACTGGATAAGGTCAAACAATTGTCCAGTTATACCATAAACTCGCAGCTTGCATAGAAGGCCAGCATTCCAGACTCTGTCAAACGCTTTGGAGATATCTAGGACAACAGTTCGGGCTTCGCCATTCTTGTCGAGAGCCTGGTGTATATACTCAGTGATGGTTGTGAGCATATCAGCAGTAGACCTGTTGAAGCAAAAAGCATACTGTTTGTCAGAGTCTGTGGGCTGTTAGATGTTGAACCACCTCGGCGTTGATGATGGCTTCGAACACTTTGCCAAAAATTGGTAGGAGACTGATAGGGCGATACTTAGAGGGGTCAGAGGGTCACACCTGTGTTTTTATATAATGGAACCACGGAGGAGGATTTCCAGCAGGCAGGAAAGCAAGAAGAAGAGAAGCAGTAGTTTATTAGATTATCTTTATTAATTGATTTTCGATGGACACAAATATTTTTAGGTTGTTGTTATCTTGATGTAGCATTATGTCTAATAAAAGTAAAGCATTGTTTTCTTCCATTTTGTGTGTAAATTTTATTGTATGTTCGACTGTGTTTAGTTTACCTACAAGATCAGGTAAATCAGTGTCACGAGGATATATCAATAAAGTATATCGGAAGTAAGTTGATTATTTATGTAAAATATTTTGGTAAGAACCAGGTTCGAGTAATTCTAAGATAGATGCCATAATTCCACTGAGAGGCAATCTCATTGCTAATCCAAATGTTTGTATCTAAAAATTGTTATTAAATCTCAAATAGCATTGATTGGTGATGAGAAGACAGGTTATTATTATTTCAATTTTTGCTAAGTGGAGGTTTATCTTTGATTTTTTAGATGATTTTTAAAGAGATTTAAGAAGTTTTCAACCGAGACATTCTTGTCAAGTGATTTTATATCTCGGCCAGACATGACTTTTATTATTTCAATTTTTGCTAAGTGGAGGTTTATCTTTGATTTTTTTAGATGATTTTTAAAGAGATTTAAGAAGTTTTCAACCGAAGACATTCTTGTCAAGTGATTTTATATCTCGGCCAGCCATGACTTTGTCACTCATATTTGTTTCCTTTAGTTTTTAGAAAGGTTGCATGAATTTTTTTGTATATGTGATGGACTTAACTATTGTTTCAAGAATATTGTTCCAAGATTTTTTATTGTTCAAATTTTTGCCATGACTCTGACTAACTAGTCAGAGTCATGGCAAAAATTTGAACAATAAAAAAGGAGCGTTGCCTATCTCTGAAATGATGGTGCACATTTGGATTCCAGGTTTGTGGGTCTAAAGGGGAAGTGTAAAATTCAGTGTTCTCGGGTAAGATTCTATGACTCTATACCACGATTTGTTTTCATTTTTAATTAGTTTCCTGATTTCGCGAACCGGTGCGAAAATTTATTTTAACTAATAGAAATAGGCATTGGCTCCGCGCAGAAGAAAAGACCAAGAAAACGTTTAGCGAGTCTACGTGACAATTTTCTTAAACCAATGAAAAGGGAGCGACATGCCAACTGATAAAAAGTAACGAGCCGATGTCAAATATATAAAAAAATATTAAATCAAGGAGAAGAGAGCATAGAACAGAGAGGACAATCTGTGGCAATGTAACAGAAGAGTCTCAGGCCGCCGTTCGGGCAAAAACATCCAGGCGAACCATATTCGCTATCCTCTCACTTTCTCCGGTCTTTATATCTTCTTCCTCTTTACCTACTTATCCTCAACAAAAATAAAGAAAAGCAGATTCTCCTGCATCTTAATAACCCTGGTGTCAATTTATACGCTGATTTATCATCGGCTTATGATGAAAACAGCGGAATTTCAAGGAACTCTATTCAACACTTTAGCTAATTAACTTAAATCATATCTTTTGATTCATGTTGAATACAATCGTATAACTTTTATGTGAGAAACGAACTCTATAGATTTGTTTTAAGCACCTTGGAAATTTACTTCGTGTCCGATGCTTTAATAAGAACAGATTATCTTCTTAATAATTGAAATTACAAACCTTTAATGTCTGATTCAGTCAGTTAAGTGCCATACGTAATACACGCTTTGGGCGATCATGTCTCGAAAGAAACATGACTGACTGGGCAGAAGATTATCCCGCAGTAGGTTGCCATTGCTTTTTGTGGTAGACTGGTTGCCGACCAAGGCTATAGAACCCAATCTGTCCTGTTATATTTAACCCATAAAAGGAAGGAAGAGACGGATTAGTACCTTTCCCAAGGGTATTTGCGCGTAAGTGAATGCAATGAATTCAGCTGGAATTCGAACTCGGCTCCCCGATTTCTCGTTCCGAGCCGATATCCACTGCACCATGACGCACATTACTTGTTTTGAAACAAGATACTGAAACGTCAAATGTGTAAATTTGTCAATAAATTCTTTATTTTGTTCTATCAAAAATAACACGTGTATTTTCTCGTCATTATTCCTATACACTTCACTTATAAATCTCTCACCAAAGTTTAATTTTTTAGCTTTAAACCCCTTTTGAGAAATAGAAAAAATATCGGCATTGTAAATATGTTTTGGAAATATTTGATTGAAAAAGGTTATTATTTCAACAGTGCATAAAAGTTTGCTATTTAATAAATGAATAAAAAAAAACTGCAACCTTGTGAACTTCTGAATATCGTTTCTTATGTCTTTGTCTATGAGTGTGTCAAATTTGATTAAAATCGGACCACTCCTTCTATAACCCAATTTTTTCGATTATCGATTTTCGATATTTATCGGGGGTACTTCGACGCAAAACCTAGCCAAGAACACTCGCAGACGCTTATAGTACAACTGTGTAAATTTTCAAGAAAATCGGTTTAGCCGTTTCGAAGTCTATAGGTAACGGACACACACACACACGCACATACACACAAAGTTCCATTTATAAATAAGTTTTGATATTCTTATTTGTAAATATTTAACTTTATCATTCCAAACAGTCAACTCTCAATTCCCTATTTCACTCGTCCTCTTTTACGTACACGCACCGACAAAATCTATGAACTCATCGAGTAATTCTGTAATTCTGATTTAGCCATGATTTTCTTGAATTCATATCAACTTTTCGTTGGTATAAAAATATATCTATTCATCTTTCTTGATTCTATCAAAAATTTAAATTAGTATTTTGCATACACTTTTTTTTATTGTGCTTTTATTCCTGCCTCGTTTGTGACAAATGATTTCATGTGAATATTCTCTAAAATAATTCCGTAGAGCTTTCAACATGACAAAGATAGTGACGGCTGTCTGCTATTTCTTTTGTTATGTAATCCACAGAAATTCACTGACAGAACGAGGGTATCGCATTGTGCCTAACAAGTTTGGGTTTCGCGACTACTGCCGCATCTCTATTAGTATATTAAATGGTAAGTCGTCTATCTTTCCTTTCATTCACTCAATTTGAGGTGTTAAAATCTACTGAGAAAGCAGAATGTTTTGTTCGTGTATTCACTTAAAGTTCTACTCTTGAGTAATCTGGGGCATCTTTGTCTGATTTTTCACTTATAACATGGGCATCATTGTCTGATTTGTCACTTATAATATGGGCATCATTGTCTGACTTTTCACTTATAACAGTGGCATATTTGTCTGACTTTTCATTTATAATAGGGGCATTTGTGTATGACTTTTAACCTATAATAGGGGCATTTTTATCTGTTTTTTCACTTATAGCAGGGGCATATTGTCTTACTTATCACTTATAACAGTGGCATATTTGTTTGACTTTTCACTTATAATAGGGGTATTTTTGTCTGACTTTTCACTTATAACAGGGGCATTTTTGTTTGATTTTTCACTTATAATAGGGGTATATTTGTCTTACTTATCACTTATAACAGGGGCATCTTTGTCTGACTTTTCACTTATAATAGGGACATTTTTGTCTGACTTTTCACTTATAATAGGAGCATTTTTGTCTGATTTTTCACTTATGATAGGGGTATTTTTGTCTGACTTAACACTTATAAGAGAAGCATTTTTGTCTGATTTTTCCTTTATAACAGGGGTCTTATTGTCTGACTTTTCACTTATAACATGGGCATCTTTGTCTGACTTTTCACTTATAATAGACTCGTTACTGTGTGATATGCATATAACCATCTATAGTTTCTGCTATCATCAGTAAAGCATATTCTCAGGATGTGAACTTGTGTATATCCTTGCAATATAATTGAAATATGCCCTTGAAATGGCTTCTGTTCTCTCTAAACTCAGCAATAAATGCCATGATGTGTGTTTTGCTTTCCTGCTTGTTGGTAATCTTCTTCGTAACATCCTATTTTAACAACCCAAGGAGACCCTCTAATCCTTCCAACTACCGACCTATTAGTCTCCTACTTTATTTTGGTAAATTCAATAGGATATGCGCTGTGGTGCAGTGAATATCGACTCGGAATAACAAATCGGGGTGCCAAGTTCGAATTCCAGTTGAATACCTTGCAATACCTTTGAGAAGGGTATTAATCCGTCTCTTCCCTCCAGTTATAGGTTAAATAATAGGATAGATTGGGTTCTATAGCCTTGGCTGGCAATCAGTTTACGCAGAAAGTAATGGCAACCTACTGCGGGATAATCTTCTGTCCAGTCAGTCATGTCTCTTTCCAGAGATGACCGCCCAAAACGTGTATCATGTATGGCACTTAACTGAATGACTAAATATAATAATTGAAAACATGATTAATGCTTCTACTGGTCATAAAGTGGGGAATAAGTTTTGTATCGCTATAAAATAATAAACTGATCCCCCATTAATTACTACTTAATAATATAATACATATTTTCCCCCTCTAGCTATGAGTAAAATAATAAGACAGATTGGGTTCTGTAGCTTTGGATGGCAACCAGTCTACCACAGAAAGTAATGGCAACCTACTGCGGAATAATCTTCTGCTCAGTCAGTCATGTCTCTTTCGAGACATGATCGCCCAAAGCGTGTATTACGTATGGCACTTAACTGACTGACTGAATCCTATAATCAACTCCTAATTGGTTAAGCATCTTTACAGGATCTTCTTTCAGTCAAGCAGTATGTATTTCTCTTATCTAGGTCAACTGCTTATGCGTCAACAGCTACTGATGAAAGAGTATACCTTTCGTATGTAATTTTAGATAAGAATTGTATTTCTGTTGCTTTGGAGATTTCGAAAGCGTCGGACAGGATTTGACATGCTGGTCTACTTCACAAGTCGAAGAATTTTGGACGATGTTTTGATTTGATTTCGTACTAAATCACAAAATGAATGTTATCTTGAAAGGTCACTTTTTCTCGATCTCTTTGCATTAACGCTTCATTCTTTAACCAATTTTGTTCGGAATTTTCATCAACGATCTTCCCAATCGCTTTTATCATCAACTTCGTATCAATGCTGATGATACAACGATTTATTCTTCATGGAAAGTCAGATTACGTCGATAAGGTTACATAAGTAGCGGATCTAAAAAAAAATGACCTAAAATCTTCTCGCTTTGGCGACTTACGAAATCAGCAGTCAAATTAACATAAGTCAGAAAATGAACCTTAGAAAAAAGATCGACTGATGGTTTAAAAATAGCACACCACTCCCATGCGAAGTCACGTGACCCAGTATGAAAGATTCTTCTTCTATGTACCTTATCATTTCAGGACGTAGGAGATCATGGTCTTCCACGTCTCCCTATCTCCGGTGGCTCTTAGCACGCTTTCGCTTGTTACACGACGCAACACCCGTTCTGCCATCCACCTGCTCAGGCCAGTCAAATACGTTATTCGCTGTTTTCCCCTGTCTCTCCTTCCCTCTGTCTGGCCTGTTAGTATCAGGTTCACCAAACACTCCTTCCTCATTGCATGTCCCAGGAACTTTAGTTGTCTCTTCCTGATGCTCAGTATTAATATCCTTCTCGTTTCCATCCTTGCCAAAACCCTATCATTGCTCACATGACATCCGTAGCATCCTTCTGTAGAACCACTATTCAGCTGCTTCAGGTTTTTCCTTCATCTTTGATGATATTGCTTAACATTCACTGCCATATTGAAGACCTGACATCACATAGTACTCTCGTCTTTGTTTCTAGCAAATTTTTTCTGTGTCATAATACTCTACTCAGCTTCTGGAATGCGTTCTTCGCCATGCCAATTCGCCTTCGGATCTCTGTTAGTATATTAAATGGTAAGTCGTCTATCTTTCCTTTCATTCACTCAATTTGAGGTGTTAAAATCTACTGAGAAAGCAGAATGTTTTGTTCGTGTATTCACTTGAAGTTCTACTCTTGAGTAATCTGGGGCATCTTTGTCTGATTTTTCACTTATAACAAGGGCATCATTGTCTGATTTTTCACTTATAACAAGGGCATCATTGTCTAACTTTTCACTTATAATAGGGGCATTTAGAACACTTCCCAGGTATTCAAACTTTTGTACCTGCTTGATTTTAGAGTCCCTCACCTATATTTGGCATTGTGGGCTGTCCTTTTTACTGATTACCATGCATTCAGTTTTCTTGTAGTTTATTTGTAGTCCTTTCTTGTCACTCTCTTCAGCCACCTTCTGTAGGAGGTCTTGTAGTTTCTTTCTGTGCCTGCTATTAGCACTGTATCATTTGCGTACCTTATATTGTTCAAATTGTGGCATTCGATGACGAATCCTGGCATAAATTCTAGGGTGTTCAGAATAGTCGCGCTGTACAAGTTGAATAGATCCGGCGAAAAGACCCATCCTTGTCTTAAGCCCCTTTCTATCTTTGTGTATCTGATGAATTCGTTACCTTTACACTATATTTTCCATTTATATGTATTTCTATCTATTCCCAGTTGATTTCCCGGAAGTTACTTACAAATTCTACTATAAATGATTTAAGTGAAATTGCATTCACTAGTCTCACTCCTTTTATAATCGTAATTTATTTCTGTAGAGTTGAATTATTTACATTATTTATCTTGTTCGAACTGTTGTCCTCAGCTTTATTGTCATATTCACAGCGTACCTTATGTTGTTCAAATTGTGGCCTCCGATGACGAATTCTGGCATAACATCTAAGTTCCTCAAAATATTCTCGCTGTACAAGTTGAAAACACATCCTTGTTTTACGCCCCTTTCTAGCTGCTGAATTCGTTATCTGCATGAAAGATTGTGCGTGAAAAATCCTTGAAAATCAGTTGGACAGCGGACTTCAAGGAATAAACATGTTTTTTTTATAATATCAAGATTTGAGGAGATCGATTAATGAAGAAATCAAACATTGCATACACCAGCATTAATCTCATGCCACATACCTGATATTTCCCCGATTGACTAAATTACCAGAATCAAGAAGTAATGGTGAATTACTAAGTGCGTTAATCACAACCGTAAGGGCATGTGTGATTCTTCCAGATGAAGGAAACTGAAAACGCATAGGTCAACTCAGTATTAAATTATTTACGTCTGAAAACAACTTTTATGCTGATGAGCCTGCGGGGGGGAGAGAGAGAGAGAGAAAGAGAGAGAGAGAGAGAGAGAGAGAGAGAGAGAAAGAGAGAAAGAGAGAAAAATTAATATTATTTATTTCAGTCAGCGAACAAAAGTTAAGTGATTTTTTTATCCTCATTCATTGCACACACCTTTCCACAGAGACATCTCTCCCCGTACCATTTTTTGCTTTATAGTAAATTTTATTCAATTATAATTCCGGCTTCTTTTTTTTTCTTTTCTATTGGTTATTTTCCATATCCTTGTATCTGACCCTGCAAGAGAACCATCAAATATCGGAGTGGAAACCGTAGCCATATCTTTTGGCAACAAGTTTAACATTTTTGTTTTACTTTTCTTTTTTATATTTTAACCTGCGGCAATTAGATCGTGACACTTACATTTTCCGTTGACGTGGAGTGGAAATCAGTATCTAGTTCTGCTGCTTGAAAAATTGGTTCGCTGTTTTGGGCTTGACTAATTTTTATCGCCAGAATCTATCTTACATATTCATAAGTCTACCAGCCGTCCATGGATTGAATATTACAGTCACATGTGATTTGGATTTTTGTTGTGTATTTATATTGATATTCTTGATAAAATACAATGAAGAATCTTCAATTTACAAAATGTATTGTTTGTTTTTTGTTTAAATTATTAAAAAATAGGAATTAAATAAATTTGTAGAATTATAAAAATATGGCGTTATTGTTATTTTGAATTGTTATTGTGATCAATATTTTGATAAAAATTGAGCGAATGATTTTATTTTATTGATTTGTCTGTAAATTTTATCTTATAGAGCGAAACTTTCGGACACATACATGCACTAACTCACACACACTCACACACACACACATGCGCGTGCACACAAACACACGTGCGCGCACACACAGACTTGCAGACATTACTCACAGGCGTACATGATAATTTTTTAATGTTTTCCATTGCCTCAGGGAAGAGTTTTATTAAATGCGACCAAATTAATAATGAATATTCGAAAGTGAGATCGATTATCGAACACTAATATTACAAGAACAATCCGCGACAGACCCTCCTAAAAAAGAGGGAAAACAACAACAATATTCGAAGCAGAAAAACAGCGAAATTCCCTTGTGAAGTGAATTTCCCAACTTTCTCTACGGCTTCAAAGACCAATAATGTCTAAAAATGATTAATTACTTTGCATAGGTTCTGAAAAGTTCTCCTTTCGGAATTTTCTACCGTCATGAAATTTTGTTTTTTCTTCTCTTTTCCTTTTATTTCTAAAGATTTAATAATTTGATTTTCTACTTTTTTAAATTTCGAACATTGCATATTAGATTTGACCATCTTTATATATTTTGGATAAAAGTTTTCTACGTCAAAATGGCTACAATTTAAAAAAAAAAGAGGAAAAGAAAAAGAGAGAAAATGTAAAAAAAAATCAGGAAGGAGTGAGTGTAAAGTGAAAAAAAAAGCCACGAAAAAGTGTAATAATAACGACATTCTACACGTACGCACACACGCGCAGACGGAGAGCACATTTTCTCCTTCCACTCCCACTCCGCCCAAGAACCTAAGACCAGCAGAATATTTTATTGCTACCAAAGAGCAGACTGAGACTCATTACGCGATTTCCTGTGTGACGTCCATTGGAACAAAGTTTTTAGTCTTCCAGTTGAAGACTGTGCATCCGAGGTCTCCTCTTGGGTTAAGGTTGGCATCTATGTTTTCATCCCAGCCAGAAACTTGCGACTTAAATCCCATTCGGTCCCCTGGTTCTCCCCTGCTTGCTCAGCCGCCATCGTCCACCGGAATCACTTCTTCCGGCTTTATAGGAGCCACGCGTCGGACCATAACAGACTCCTTTTTACCTCTGCTCGTAATGAGTGCAAGAAGATACTTAATGAAGCTAAGCTGCTGTTTGCTGCCAGAATGAAGCAGTGCATAGCATCCCGTAAGTTCGGCTCCAAAAACTGATGACGGCTATGGAAAAGTGCACTAAATAACCCTAAACCCTCAATCCCTACTGTAATCAATGAATTCTCAGATTCTCCATTAACTCGACACTGAATTTGTCTGGAGTATCTGTATCTGACTTCCCACCTAGAACTAAGGCCCAACTGAATGACGTCCACATTACCCCTTCGCTGCTCTCTAACATAATTTCAAAGCTTGAGTCTCATAAAGCGAGCGGAGGTGACGGAATCCTAATCCCAATTGTCCTAAAGAAATGTGCCCCTGAACTCTCCTCTGTTTTCTCCAAACTCTATAACTACTGCCTCTCTGCTTCTTGCTTTTCTGTCATCTTGAAGTCCTCCTCTGTGATTCCTATATTTAAGAATACTGGAGAATCCTCGAACCCCTTTAATTATCACCCTATCAGTTTCCTACCGATTTTTGGTAAAGTGTTCGAAGCCATTATCAGCGCTGAGGTGGTTCTGGCAAACAATATGGTTTCCGCTTCACTTGGTCTACTGCTAACAACCATCAGTCAGTTAAGTGCCATACGTGATACAGGCCTGGATGATCATGTCTCGAAAGAGACATGACTGACTGGGCAGAAGATTATCCCGCAGTAGGTTGCCATTGCTTTCTGCAGTAGACTGGTTGCCGACCAAGGCTATAGAACCCAATCTGTCCTGTTATTTAACCCATAACTGGAGGGAAGAGACGGGTTAATACCGTTCCCAAGGGTATTTGCGCGTAAGTGAAAGCAATGAATTCAGCTGGAATTCGAACTCGGCTACCCGATTTCTCGTTCCATGTCGATATCCACTGCGCCACAACGCATATATATATATACCAGATAAGAACGCATATATACCAGATAAGAACGACGAAGCACAGACTGCTGTTAGAATATCTTCAAATCGTTTGACAGAGTCTGGAATGCTGGCCTTCTACGAAAATTATGGGGATATAATATAACTTGACGATTGTTTGACCTTATCCAGTCATTTCTTTCAAATCGCTCAATGAAGATAGCATTGAGTGGACATGCCTCCCGATACTATCATACGAACGCGGGTGTTCCTCAAGGCTCTATTCTAGGTCCTACGCTTTTCCTGATCTTCATTAACGATCTCCCTAATGTAATCAGATCCCAAGTAGGCTTCTACACTGACGACGACACCACCGTTTATTCGCGCCTCGATCAAAAATCTACTGAGGCTGACAAAGCGAACCTCGCTGCTGAGCTTGAAAAAGACCTTCAATCTGTAGTGGACTGGGGTACCAATGTAATAAATTAGGTTTTTAATAGCATTTATGTGCGTTATGGTGAAATGTGTATCGACTCGGAATGACAGATAGGGGAGCAGTGTTCGAATGCCGGTTGAATTCATCGGATTCACTACGCACAAATACCCTTAGGAAAGGTATTAATCCATCTCTTCTTTCCAGTTATGGGTTAAATAATAGGACAGATTAGGTTTTATAGCCTTAGCTGGCAACCCATCTACCACAGAAAGCAATGGCAATCTACTGAGTGATAATTTTCTGGCTAGTCAGTCATGTCTCTTTCGAGACATGATCGCCCAAAGCGTGTATCACGTATGGCACTTACCTAACTGACTTTCTTAAAATATAATTTATTTCAACTTAAAAATATTTCTACTCTAAATTAACTGAATTAAAATATTTTATTAATAAACAGATTTTTCGGGAATATTTTAACGAGCTTAATTAATTATTGTTTAGTTTAAATGACATTGTCTAGATGATAACATGTCTCAACAACAAAAACCTTTATTCATTTAAATAAAAAAGTACAATTTAATTCGTATTGACCAATTTAAAACTTGTTTTATAAACAATATTGCTTATTTCATTACTAAACACATTAAAATATTATTTATCTAAACTGATATAATAAATGGAACTCTGTGTGTGTGTGTCTGTGTGTGTGTGTCCGTTACCTATAGACTCCGAAACGCTGAACCGATTTTCTTAAAAATTTACAGTTGTACTAAAAGCGTCTGCGAGTGTTCTTAGCAAAGTTTTGTGTCGAGGTACCCTCGATAAATATCGAAAATCGATAATCGAAAAAAAATCAGGTTATAGAAGGAGTGGTCCAATTTTAATCAAATATGATACACTCATAGACATAAGAAACGATATTCAGAAGTTTCAAGGTTGCAGTTCTTAAAATAATGCAGAAAATCGATAATATATATATATAAAAGGCAAGATGTGTGTGTGTCTGTTTATCTGCGTGTATGTCTGTATTTTTTCAGCCCTTTTATTTTAGTTTTTGCTTCAGGTTTGGCTCAAAGTAAGTATAATTGTAGTTCTTAGTCTCAGCCATGATACCATTTACTCAGAGGACTTATTTAGCCTTCAAAATTCAGTTTAAGACGAAAAGAACTTATTTGATATCGATACCAGGAAATCCATTAATTTTTCTTTCAGTCTACGGTTTCGCTTTAACTGGAAACAACTATTGCTTTTTAGTCTTTCGTGCCAACGTCCAAAGAGTCTGAGCTCCAGGACCATGGATTAGTCTTAAAGCTTTCATTACACCCGAGCAATGCCGGGCTATACTGCTAGTTCTACTGAAAATATCTTCCAATGATATTTGTTTCGACTTTTAATCACACCCAGAAACTAAAGTTGTGATTTTCATTCCTGCAGATCCTTTTGCGACGGTGGTAAATAGATGTCAATATTTGTTACAATTGTTCTGCCTGTCCGTTTATTAAAATTTAAATCAGTCGCTCATCCAAACTGTTTCTATTTAAGGTCCTAAATAAATTAAAATTGATATTTTCGCTTTTGGCTTTCTGTATACAAAAAATAAAACAACTTCCAGAAAATTATAAATTATCTTTCTTAATTAAATTCTCCGCCGCCATAACACAGATTGTTTTTTGTGCCTTTTCAATAAATATTTTCACATTAATTGTTCTGATGTCTTTTCTTTTTAGTATCTAGATTCTATGAATTTATCCATCGCCCGGTTCACACTCCACCCACGTCTATTGAACAGGTTAAGAGGCTCATCCCTTTGTTTCCTGTTTAGGATGTGGTTTCCGGCTTTCTCTTTACCAATCTTCTCATTTTTTTTTTCAATTGGAGTAGATAGATCTATCTATCACCCGGTTCACACTCCACCCACGTCTATTGAACAGGTTAAGAGGCTCATCCCTTGTTCCCTGTTTAGGATGTGGTTTCCGGCTTTCTCTTTACCAATCTTCTCACTTTGTTTTTTTTTCTTTCAATTGGAGTAGATAGATCTATCTATCGCCCGGTTCACACTCCACCCACGTCTATTGAACAGGTTAAGAGGCTCATCGCTTGTACTCTGTTTAGGATGTGGTTTCCGGTTTCTCTTTTCCAAACTTTTCACTATTACGTAGCCCCCTGCGCATCAGTGGCGTTACCGCCTTGCTCGGGGTGATACGACGAAAAAAAAATGTAAGCATTCAACCAGGTTGGTGGAAGGGTCCCGTTGGCTGGGATAAAATTTAGCCATACTAATTGTCAGCTGGAATAATATTTGACAGAACTCCTAGTAGCAGAGATGTAGGCTTTTTGCCACAATTACTATCTAACATTTGATTGGATAACTTGTGCAGAAGAAATGGACGATTCCAGTCTGAATAAAATTTTTTCAATCGTTTCACCCCAGCAAGGTGGTACCTCCACTGATGTGCAGAGGTTAAATGAGAGTAAAAGTTTAGACAGGAGGAGAGTGAAGACAAAGACGAACCAGCTACAGGGGGAGAAAGAGAAAGGGCAAGAGAAAGATGTGAACATAGGAGTGAAGACAGTTGTGAAGGTAGAGAGAAAGGAAAAGAACAAGCTACACATGGTGATGTAGAAAGAACTGGGGTCAGTTTAGACAGGAGGAGAGTGAAGAGAAAGACGAACCAGCTACAGGGGGTGTCAGAGAAAGGGCAAGAGAAGGATGGGATCACAGGAGTGAAGACAGTTGCGAAGGTAGAGAGAAAGGAACAGAACAAGATACACGGGGTGATGTGGAAAGAGTGAAGAGAAAGACGAATCAGCTACAGGGGGTGAAAGAGAAAGGGCAAGAGAAGGATGGAATCACAGGAGTGAAGACAGTTACGAATGTAGAGAGAAAGGAAAAGAACAAGATACACATGGTGATGTAGAAAGAACTGGAGTCAAGGGGATAAGAGATGGGTACTGACATTGCATTTAAATTCCTGGAGGTTGTAGCCGTCAGTAAAGCAAGTATAATGGAAGGGAGTTCCACAGGCGGGAAGTGCGAGAAAAGAAGCTGTTGGAGTATATTTGTCATCTGCATTTGGTTGATCTAACCGTAAATGGGTGGGACCCAGTTGCCAGCCAGCCTGGTTTGCACGAGTAAACTCCTGTGGCAGGGGCACCAGTGACTAAAGTTCGTCGGAGCAGAAGCCATGAAAATGTTTGTAGAAATAACAGGTAAGTAAAGGTAAGACTAATTTACATAATAATACTATAGGTGACATTTTACAGTTGAAATGGAGATATGTAACCGTAAGTACTATAGTAACAGTTTTACTCCTCGCACGTCTTGCTATCTTTATTTTTAATGTATATGCAATGTCAACCGTTATCTTTGTATTCTAATTTTTAAAAATTTTTTATAATCATATCGCCCCCAAGCAAGGCATTTTACTGCCACTGCTTTGCAGGGGGTTACATAGGAAGAAAGTTATGAGAAAGAGTGACAGGTTACAGGGGGTGCCAGGAAGAGGGTAAAAGAAGGATGACTGTGGCCATAAAGTGAGGGATCAGGTTATATATTGATTGTATTGTATAACTGATCCCCCACTTTATATCCACATTTTAATAGTATAGAATTTTTTCTATATTATAATGAATACATAAACTGATCCCCGACTTTGTGGGGTGACAATATATAGTTTTCTACCCCTAATTTTGGCTTTCTGAAAAATTTCAAGGTGTCGTTAGCGTTCTAAAATTTTGATCAACATCGAAGCGCAACTCCTGTCGAGCTAGACCGTAAAATGCAGTCCCATATATCAAACAAACAAATACTTGCACAACGTCCCCCCTCGTCATTTTTATAGATATAGATTTTCAGTGAAGCTACAACTAAGTTAAATATTTTCTGCAATTCATTTGATTTTGGGAAGCGTTTGTCGATGAGTTTGATGAATATTTAATCTATATTCTTTTTTTTTTTTTATTGTTCAGTGGGTTGAACTGAATGATGTTTTTTTCTGTTGCTTTGTTTGATTCCATGTGGCCTGAATGTTATGTTTGTCGCTTATGAAACACCCTTAATGAACAGCAGTTTTTTCCGAGAAATTAACATTCAAACAAAAGACAACCAAACAAAGCAATAGAAAAGGAATCATCCTATTCTTCAACCAGCCGTACAATGAAAATGTCAAAATGAACATGGATGAAATATTCATAAAACCCATCGACAAAAACTTCCAAACATCAAACAAATTGCTGAAAATATTCAACAGAGTATAGCGCTGAAAAGTTCTCGGTACAATAAACTTAAAAAAAAAAAAACTTATTAAACGCCCAAATATTGCATAAAATGATTATATATTTCTCTATTCATTTGATATGTTCCCAATAACTTAATTGCTGCTGAATATTTTATAGTTTCCAATATATTTATCGCTAAATCACAAATAACGTTTGCATATCACATATTGTCTCGTACTTGAAAAAATTATATTCGTCATTCGTATGAGAAAATTATTTTTTTACTAGTTCAAGATGGTCCTGGGTATGACCCTAAACTGCATCCGGCAGCAAGGCCTCTGATTTGGAGGTTGTGAGGAGCACGGAACCATCTCTTAATTGTTGTTGTTCCCAGGTCCACCCTGACCCAGAGTGGTAGCACCTGTTAGGGTCCCAGCTATGGGTAAATAGTTAACCCCCAAACTTGGGTCAAAATGCTATGAAAGTATTTACCAACAAAACTTTTTCGAATGAAAAATATTACCAACAAAACTTTTTCGAATGAAAAATATTACCAACAAAACTTTTTCGAATGAAAAATATTACCAACAAAACTTTTTCGAATGAAAAATATTACCAACAAAACTTTTTCGAATGAAAAATATTACCAACAAAACTTTTTCGAATGAAAAATATTACCAACAAAACTTTGATTGAAAAATATATTACCAACAAATTATTTTTAAAGACTGACCCTTAAATGACCAAAATGGTTGATGAGTCGTTAAACTTAAACCAAACCAAACCAAACCAAACCAAACCCAGTTCAAGAATACTGATGCGGTTTCGGAAGCAGACCAAAACTTTCTGTATTTCATTCGTTTTGGCGTCAATTTCGGATTTTTAAAAGAAATTCGACCAAGCAAATGATTTCGACAGAAACAATGTTTGATAGTATCTAGACCTCAAATATTTCCCACTTATAACTTGACATAACGTGTTTTCGAGTAAAATCCATTTTTTCTTTCGTCTTGCTGAAATAATTTGTGTTTATGGCCAGATTTAGTCTCTCGCAAAAAACTTTGCCCCTCAGAATATAAAACTGTCACGCACAACAGCCGGATATCGCGAGAGGGTCAAGCAGCTTCTGTTTAGAATTTACCCGTTTCATAAAGAGCAACACATTTTTGGAGTTCAACTGAAATGCATGATATTCGGTAACAAAATAGGTAATTGAATAAAATTTAACTTGTTTTTAAACGAGGTTAAATTAATTTAAATTATAACTTTACGAAGTTCTTAAAGCGTTGTTTGAGAGAAACTAAAATGTTTACCCGTTAAAATATGTGAATTTCTTATTCATACATTTCTGAATTAATGAAAATATACAGAAAAGTTTTTGGTGGACCTGTACGACCGGCATCACCCCCACATTTCTTACAATGGCAACTTCTTCGAAAACCCAAAGAATGGCTTTATTCAGAAAGTTCTCTAAGGATTCAGTTGTTGAATATGCTCAACAACTCGTTATTGTCTTTTACTCGACCATAAAGTGAGTGTTTCCAATATGGGGGATCGATTTACTAAACGTTGTATGAGAAACTGAGCACCCCCTTAAAAACTTTCAATATTGATTTTTTTCTAAATTGTGTTGCTAATTGGAAAGCTTAGGGTTTAATCGATAAGAATGCACTGAAAAAAGTAAAAAAAAAAAAAATCAAAAGAAAAAATACAAGGGGGTGCCGGTTGTACAGCTTCGCCAAGTTTTTGATTAATATATTTTTTGATTTGTGGATAACCTCTGTTTAAATTTTGGATTAAAAATTTTATACTTTTTGAAAGTGACTTTGTAAAGTCAAAGATACAAGAATAATAATACCTTCGAACCTGTGTCAGACATTTATTCTTCTCAACGCTAATGATATCCAGCTGCTTCCTCAGTGAGGCGGAATATGGCACAGCGCCTTTTTAAAGTAGGAAATCCGAACCTTTAAGCTCGGGTAAAAATTTATTGTCTATTTTTCCTAAGACGAGACTCTGCCTGTCTCGTTTGGCTTCCCCTTTTCCCGAAGACAGAGAGTCAAACGTAGTCAGACTAGCGTTATTCTCAAAGCCGATTATATTTACCTGCCTTCCCTCTGAGACAAAATGTGGCACAAGGCTTTTTTTAGTGTGAGAAATCCGAGCCATATAGCTTGGAAAAAAATCAATTGTCTACTTTTCCCCAGACGAGACCTTACTTCCCCTGGAGCGAGTTGTGACACAAGGTCGGTTTTTAACGTGGGTAACCTGAGCTCGTACGTCCAGGTAAACTGGTCAAAAAATTACCCACCCTCTGCTTACGCGGTGGAAGGTTCAAAACCGATCTTAAACTGGTCTTAACTGATCTTATTCGGTCATTTGGCACCCAGCCAAAAAGGCCGGGGCCCGCCGAAGGCAGAGAGTCCGACAATATCAAGTGTAGCGTCTGAACGACGCCAACCAACGAATGCTTATTATATAACCACATGTATCTATATTGTTTTTTACATGTCACGTGATCCCAGCAACACGATATCTCCGATTACTTCAAGACGATTCGACTGTGTGTTTATTGTCTGGCAATCCGTGTTCAAAACCAAGTGTCGGCAACCGTACTTTATTCCTATCTAACGCTTAATCTTTCATGCAATTGACACTTAAAACATTTGTTCGAGTTTGAAATATAAATCTTGCACTTCTAGTTATGGAAAAAGTAAAATGATTTCATGTGGTGACCTACAGTTAGATCAACCAAATGTATCCGACAATTCTGCTCCAGCGGCTTCTGTTATTGCACTTCCCTCCTGTCGAACGCCCTTCTTTATTCTTGCTCTCCTGACGGCTACAACCTCCAGGAATTCAAATGCAATGTCAATACCCATCTCTTATCCACTTGACCCCAGTTCTTTCTACATCACCCCGTATATCTTGTTCTTTTCCTTTCTCTCTACCTTTGCAACTGTCATCACACCTGTATTCCCATAGCTCTCTTGCTCCCTTCTCTGACACCCACTGTAGCTGGTTCGTCTTTCTCTTTACTCTCCTCCTATCTAAACTTTTATTTTTATGTAGCTCCCTGCGCATCAGTATCGGCACTGCCTGCTTGGGGTTAAACAATTAAAAAGTTCTTTCTAACATTGTATGATAAAGTTTTATTAAGCGCTTTTATTCATTGTTATTTATTTATTATGATTGAATAATTTTACGAATGAAATGTGGTTTACTTTTTCTCTCGCAGACGTAAACTGGCTTTAATAGAAGAAATGTCTTTTTAATCAATTAATCCCAAGCAAAGGCAATAAAGTCTCTAAAAAACAAAGAGTTACTGAGCGAGAACAATAAAAGTACACGAATTAAGAAAAAAAAATAACGATTGATATTGCATTTATATTTTTGAGGATTAATCTTAATTGGAAAGTAAAAGGCAAGAAGAGAATTCAACAATCGAGAAGGGCGAGGGAAGAATGATGGGACCTTACCGCCAATCCAGTATTAAACTTAAATTCATAGAGTCTAAGTACCAAAGACGAAAGCTCATCAGAACAATTAGCATGACAATATTTATAAAAATGACACAGGGAAGTTATGTTACAATAGTGGGAAAGTAACTGAAACCGAGGTGCCAGATCCGGACCAATAATTTTGCAGATTCATTTTTGTATTTCATCAATAATTTCTAAATCCATAGAAAAAGCACTAGACCATATGTGAAATATTCGATATATGGACGAGTAGTAGATTTATAAATACGAATAATTGTTTAGTAAAACGCAATGAAATAGAGAAGAATGGACAAGATTATGAAAGTAAATGTAAAACACGCCAGTAAGTAGCATTTTCTACCTGTCATATGTTGTCAATACCAATCCTTACTAGGGATATTCTTAGTGTTTTAGTGTAACTGGTATTCATTGTCAGCCAGTAACGTGCCATACATGATACACGCTTTGGCGATCATGTCTCGAAAGAGACATGACTGACTGGGCAGAAAATTAACCCGCAGTAGGTTGCCATTACTTTCTGCGGTAGACTGGTTGCCAGCCAATGCTATAGAACCCAATCTTTCCTGTCATTTAATTCATATCCAGAGGGAAAAGACGGATTAATACCTTTCCCAAGGGTATTTGTGCGTAAGTGAATGCAACTAGAATTCGAACTTAGTTCCGAGCCAATATCCACTGCACCCCAATACACATGCCCGTATTTATTGAGATGTATAAATTGCAATAACATTTTCACTGGACAATAACGAAGATAGTAAATGATTGCTTTCAAGACAATATGGCTTCCCGAAAAATATAACTGCCGAGGATGCTATTATATAACGTAGTGTGATCTGAATTTGTTCGATGATGTCTGTTAGATAAATTGAGGTTAGATAATGCCAACTTTCTTAAGGTAGGACAAATTTAAAATTTAGGCAAATGATATGTGACCTGCGAACAAATTATTGGATTAATTTTTCTATGATGTTAATTAAAAGCCATGCTTTGAATATATTGATCATTTAATTGCCCTTGATGATCTATTTCATGATATTATTTGCAAATATCACGAAGCTTAGAAGCGTTGTCCTTCAGTAATATACTGATCGACAGAATTTTAAAAAATTTTAGGCGTAAACATACACTGCTGTATATATATATATATATATATATATATATATGTTTGCTCTGTCACTGATATTGAGCGCTTTTAAACAAGTACCACGCATATATAATATGCAAACAATATAATATATATAACAAATTGCATATATATATATATATATATATATATATATATATATATATATATTGATATTTATAATTATATACATACACTTTTCACACACACACACACACACACACACACGCGCGCGAATATATATATATTGATGCATGTTTCATTAAATAATATAGACAAGTTTTGTCGATTTAGTTTATGTAAATTTTTTCATATTGTCTGATAAGCTTAATAGCATTATCGTTGAAAGAGGAATGGCAATCGCAATATTGATACATGTTTTTTATTTAATCCTTTCTAAGCTTTCGGCTTACATCAGCCTTTATCAAAGATGACAATTGTGTTGGTTGTAATAAGCAGTTCGCGGACGAACCATAGTAGTAGTCATCGTCGTCGATTTTGTTCGTATGGAAGATTGCCGAACACGTTGGTGCGTGCTGGAAGCAAAAATCACACTACAGCTTGTGGCGTCTCACATGACCACGCGAGAATGGAGGCGAGAAATATTAAGTATGGAAAGCCATTGGGATAACCAATTGCTTCTGTTATCTATTATAGGCATTTGAGAATGTTTGTGGAGATTTCGTAGTTAATTTCGTTCAGGTTAGGTTTCAACTGTTTTACGTATATGGCTTCAAGTATTTTTAGTATTTGTTTATTGTTTTCATGTTTAAGTATGGTTGTGTTTTCGACGAGGAATTGTGTATGTGGCCTGGTATGTTGTTTTAAATGTCTAAATTAGAATTATCGTTTAAATGTAGTGTCAAACGCCGTGAGAGCGAGTTGGTAGTGTGACTAACACAAATGTTAGTTTATTGAGGCAGCAGATGATTATTTAAACATATATTGTTAAATATAAGAGACAATGAATGTCGATTATATTTCATCATAATCCGTTCTAAACATCGAGTTTTGGCTTTAATTTGTTGTGAAAATAAAGACAAAAATTGACCACCATTTGGATACTTTTTTATTACGTTAGTTCTAAGCTTTTCGGTCTCTCCCGTGGCATGACGTTATAGAAAAGCATGCGTAATTTACGACCTGCGTCTCCTCTTCGATGACCGTTATCATCGCATAGCAATGTTTTATGTCATCACAAAAGAATATAATATTTGATGGTGAATATATTTATGTTAATGTCCCTACAAACACTCTGAAGATGGCTCATGTAAGTCGAAAACATAGGACCAACGTAATAAAAATATTCAAATGTTGGACAATTTTTATCTTTATTTTCATCGGGAAATTAAAGCTTAAATTAAAAGTTTAGAACGGTCCATAATTAAACATGATAAATATTCATTGTCTAACACAATATATATATATATATATATATATATACATATACATGAAGTATGTATATATATATATATATATATATATATATATATATATATATATATATATGCAATTTGTTGTATATATTATATTATTTATATATTATATATGCGTGGTACTTATTTGAAAGCGCTCAGTATCAGTGTTTGTTTACATGCTGTGAATAACCTGCTATGAAAGCTACCTTTCTCTGCCGTACAGCGATAGCATCAGTCGGATGAATCAGTCATATTTCTATCCCGGTTTGAAGCTAATCTAGCTACACTGAAGCACTGAAGAGCTGTAATACAGCGAAACAGGCTTGTCTGCATATATATATATATATATATATATATATATATATATAGTCATCCGCAGACAAATCAGTTTCGCTGTATCACAGCTCATCAGTACGGTTAAACATCCGATTGCTTTTAGCTAGGACTGAAACCCGACCGAATTGACATCAGTCGGAGATTCTATCTCTGAGCTATGAGCGATTGGTAGAAGGAGGTAGACTTTTAGCGTGTGATATAGCATGTAAATATACGCCAGTAGCTAATATTGTTCTAGTTCATTACTGAATGAACAATGCGTAGATGCTAGTGTAGCTATTGTTTTTTCAAAGTCTACCATTCTTCCAGAGTGCTGAATCAGGGTGTGAGAGCGTATATATATATATAGTTGGGATGAAATTTTGTTTCTAATTTAAAGAATTAACCAGAATATGAAAAGGAAGAATTGTCAAACATATAAAAACTGATGCCATAAACACTTCTATAAATCTATGTTGATAGCTCTAAAATCATGTGACACATTTCAATATTCAGATTAAGATAGAGAGTACCCCCCCTCCCCTTACTCGCCGCTGTGCATTTTCTTCCTCATTTACTGAGACGTCCAGGAGATATTCGTGTCGAGGGCACTGGACTATTTTATAACTCACCTTCCTCAACTCCGCGCTTTTGCTGAAAATATAATTTACTTATTCATTCTCTAAAAGTTGGAGACTTAATAAAGAGGAAGTTGAATAAGAAGCGATAAAATATCGTGTTTTGGAAGATTCAACAACCGAATGAGAAACACCTGCCACGCCCAAAATATCAAGAACATTTTATAAGTATACAAGGGAGATGTCCGCTCGGCTTTGTTCACAATTTTTTAGTAAAGAAACAAATAGAATTGATTCTCCAATTCCATTTTGGTCAGAACAAAAACCTTTCAGCTCTCGCTGAGAAATGTATTAGGTTGACATAAATAATTTCCGTTTTTTCATATAACTTTATTTTTACTTTTATATTTTATTTGGTTATATATTTACCATTATTTCCAGTGAGATTTTGACACTTATCAGGCAGCTATACGATATCTTTTAAATCAATTTCCGCATGTTTTGATGCGAAAAAACTTTCGATAAGCTCTTGAGTCTAAAGTAGGTACCTTCACTATTTCGCGGGGAAAACAGCATAGCGTAATTAAAAAGGCCACAAACTTAATGAAAATAAAGTTTATCGTCAAAACATTGATGTTATTATTAAGATGAAAAATCAAAGAATTTTTTAATTATTTTTTGAAATTTTATAATCCTTTCTGACACGTTCGAAATTTTAGTTAAATTTTTGTTTTGTTTACGTCATCGCCTACAACTTTTAACATTGACTTTTTAACGCTTGTTTTCCTTTAAAATAACATTTATTTGGAAATTCTTGTAAAAATCAATGTCGATTTTAATAAGATTTTCAGGACTTATTCACAAATGAATGAAATTATTTTTGACATGTTTTCTTTTAGAAAATTTAAACAATTTGTTTTTCAATATGTTACCCCTTACTTACTTAATGTTATGAAATTTCGCACAGAACTTTCTTATTTATTAAAATTATTTTTTTGTTAAAAGTAGGAGTCATTGGAGATTGTAAATCACCTACTTTTTTTTATAAAATTTGTACCATTTAACTAAAAATCTGCTCTGAATTGAAAAATAATGAATCCAATAAAACAATGACATTACTTAATTAGAAAAGCTTTTGTTTTTGTAAATAAGTAATATTAAGGACATTATTGTCTGAAGAAATACATTTTTTCTGATGAATAATGAATTTTTACAAGAAAGTTTTCATTTTTTTTTTACATTTTAATTATAATAATTTATAATTATTTAAAATCGTGTAACATTCTGTACTGGGGTATTTATTGGATGTGATATAGCAATTAAGTGGAAACGAAATTTACGAGTCCAAAATTACAAAGATTAATAAACATAGACATGCAATCTATTTTTAAAATAATTTTTTATTTTGTATTTTGTAACCTTATTTTCATGTATGATAGACTGAAATTGCCATTATTATGAAAAGGTTACATAATTTAAGAGTTTTGTCCCTTCCCTTAGATTTATGAAAATTGTCATTTTATGGTCATTTGTAGTCGCTGTCATCGCTTCGTCATTCAACAGTCCGTCAAACGTTCTACCAGATGAACACGACCAATCGTTAATAATTTGTTGTATATTACTTTTTAATGCTATAAGTAAGTAATATTTCTTTAAAATCAGATTAATTTAACTTTTAATTTTCTAATTTTACTAAAATAAAGTGTCAGAAATCTTTTGAAGTATTTTTAAAATCGATGAATGTTTGTTTAGGATGGCCGCTTTTAAGAAAATTTAAAAAAAAACGAAATTAAATGTAACATTCAAAACTATATAATTTCTATATGAAATACACCAGAATTATTTAATTAATGGAAATAATAAATTTAATCATTAAGCTTTTAAATAAATTTAAAATGAAATCTTCAAGAATGTTCTTTCATTTTAAAAATTTCGTTTTAAGCTTAGGTATCGAAATTTTATGCCGAAATATTGGCGATATTTAGTCTAAAGTTGTACCCATGAAAGTAAATAACCGGCTAGTGCAAAGTGAGGTGAATATGGTGGGTGACGAGTTCTAATTTTTTTCCCTGTATCTTGTTGTATGCAGCCACGTATTTTCATAGAGGAGAAAATGTTTTGGTTTTAATCCGCTTCACGCTCTGTCACTTTTATACACAACGGATTAAAGTTGGTTAGGGTTAATCTACGTCAGACCTGTTCTTAATTGCATTATGATCCATTCAATTCATTACAATTGGTTTACAAGAATAAAAATATTTATTACTTCACCTTTTGTTGTCACGAATCAAAATAATCCCATCAAATGTAATCTATCGATGACCAATATAGTGTATTAGTTTAACCATCCAGTTCAAGATTGTGTTTTGGGTCATAAGTCAGTTACCCATATCGGACATACTACCACCTCCTTCAGTAGACGCTTCACGTGTCACTTATCTTCTCAAAATGTTATAAAAAACATCTACTCACAATTTACGGGAACCCTTAAGAAAGATTCTGATCGAAAACACTACACTTTGAATCTGGCTTTGTCAAATAGTTGCACATCCTTGGGTGGTTTTCTGTTACTTTCTTTGAAATAAGTTAATCGTTTTCCGCCTAGCGTTTTCGCTGAAAGATGCGATAAGAGAATGTTCTCAGTTCAATGAAAGCACAAGGCGATACAACCTGGGAACCACGAATAAATGCAGTCAATCCAATGTGTGCTCTTATCACACGTTAATAGTAAAAGTGCGGATGCCAACCTGCGGCAATAGTCTTTGAAAACGGGAGAATGCATTAGCGACTAAGGCAACATCACTAATGGATTGGATTTCTCTTTGTAAATTTGGGCTGAGCAAAGTGAGTAAACTGTTGCAGTCTTCTGATGTCACAGTCGACACTACTATTGTTGAAATTATTGCAATTTACAAGATTGCGATAATGGTCATGCCTTTGCACTATCGACAAAGCATCACATTGAAAGAGAAAATGGCAAAAAAACAGGTTCGAGTCACAAGCACATCGTCAAAAAAACAAAAAAAACATGAAAAAACAAAAACTAGCAAAATACGCTTACCTGAGTATTTGTCGTAAGATGAAATTCAAACAAATAATGAAAATATTCGTCAGAACTTATTATATCTACTTTGTTAATCTCCAAAAGTTTAAATGCAACGTCAATTCCCATCTTTTTTCTACTTGATTCCCAGCCACCGTTTATATTTTCTTCGACACCACTTGTATCTTTTTATTCTCTCGCTGTAACCCTCTGCGCACCAGCAGGGCCGGAGCTGATGCTCAAAAAACACCGGGTACAGAGAAAATTGCCCGGATTTATTAATTGACAATGTAATGACGTCATCAGTGTCATCCGTTTCCAGAAACTATGATTTTTGCGGATTTTTTCGGCTTTTCCAATGGAAATTAGGTACAGAACGCGAACGAAAGCAGGAAATCGGATTCTGACTTTCTGAGTATAACCAGTCTTTTCTCCCAAAATTAATAAATAAACAAACAGATTTTTACTACGTTCATTCGGATGTTTTCTTCGTTTTTCTTTCTTTCTTTCTTTCTTTCTTTCTTTCTTTCTTCGTAAATTGTTTAGTTTGATTTCTGACTTAGACATTTTTCCTCGCCCGGATTTTCACTATAGTTGCACGGATCGGCCCAGACCCGTGCCCGGTAGTCAGATACGGCCATGTCGGTACCAGTGACATTTCTGTCTTGCTTGGGGCGAAATATTATAAAAGAATTGGTTTTTACACTCATTGCAGTGCAACGAAATTTAAAGAAAATTAACAATTCAGAAATTCCTTTGAATGCAGTAAATGAGAATTTGAACGATCAGAGAAGTTGATTTTATAAAAAAAAATGGGTGACGCTGACAAGTAAAGGATGTTTCACGACGTTTGCCAAAATTCTCTAATAAGAGTCGGCTATCAAAAATAGAAAATTTGACGCAAGGAATACCCATGATTTTTGCGATTATATTTTTCGGAAAAAACTTCCCTAAACTTGTGTCTCGCATTCCAAACTGTTCCTTACTAAACAAGTGATTGTTTGAAGAACCGAAAGAAGCAAATTAAAAGTAATCAAAATTTACTTTCGATCTAGAGCTGACAAATTATCACGGCTATCAAAGATGTCTTTTGACAATTAAATGCATCAACACAGCTTTGACGAACTAGTGAATGCATTTGCTGTTGGCAAGCCTCGACAATGAGTTTTTACTTTTGTGCTATGAACCTGAACACACCAACAATCTGCAGATAAGGAGACTTTGGATTATACATAATAACTTCGGCACTCATGCTATTCTCGGCTTCTGCATTTATGCTAACCTTTTCTTATGAAAGTTGTCACTAAACAATAATGTTTTCTTGTTAGTCATCATGTAGAATAGTTTTAAAAAGAATTAAGATTTCTGAGCAGAGGTTTTTAAGCGTAAGTTGCAGTCACTCGTTGATATTTCCGATGAAAAGCACTAAATTTGGTCCGTGCCATTGAAACCGTCTTAGAATAACTATAATTCACAGACACTAAACGAAGAACATAGAAGATGTGAAGATACATTATTTTTGGTCCCGAAAAGGAAAAAGAAAAAGGAAAGGAAGAAGATAAGGAAAAGACGTAATCGTTGAATCTTTCTTTCTTTCTTTCTTTCTTTCTTTCTTTCTTTCTTTCTTTCTATGTCCCGGAAAAGGGATATATATATATCATTCGAGGTAGCTAAGCGGTTTAGGCAACTGTAACCGGGTAGAACAATCTAGCAAGTAGACGTAATGGATGGTACTCGTCGTATGCAGTATCCTGAGACGTAGACGTAGTCAATAGATGTAGACCAATAATCGTAGACCCATAGCCGTAGACCTATAGTCGAAGACCTGTAAACCTCTACCGGTAGACCTATGGACGTAGACCTTTATGCGTCCTCGCCTTCGTCTGTATTTATGGCTAACACCAGCCAATCACATGACTGTGAGAGTGAACCAAAGTGGATGCATAATAATTACATATCTGTTACATACTTTTCTTTCTTTCTTTCTTTCTTTCTTTCTTTCTTTCTTTCTTTGGCAACTGAAGCTAGTCAAGAAATATTCAAATCGCCCAAGGAAGATAGATAACGTTTTGTATGACTCAAAAGATTCTCATCGGATAAATTCTGGAAATCTATTTTCATTTAAAATGAGTTTATTGAAAAATTTAACGATCATTGTTAGAAGCGACAACCGTCTACGGAACAGACGTGCCTAAAGGCATGGTGGATTTTATGACCCTAGCTGCCTCTTGCTGAGAAGGAGACAAAATTCCTGAAAATAATGTTTTCTAGTCCTTTGAAAGAAGAAACATATGATTTTCTTTTTAACGAAGCGAGATAATTTCTTTTAACGATTGAGATGATAAAAACAACAATTGCGAAACGACCACACACAACGAAAGCAGAAAAGCTAAAAGAACGATAATTAAAATTTGAACGTTGGGCTGAAACACGCCCCTCGGGCGGTGGTGAGAGGCACTTACACAGGACAGCAAGAGACGGAGTTGATCAGATGACCAATAAAAATGCGCTAGGTGTATTTCGGAAAGGTCGAAGGAACTTTTACACCCCTCGAACTATAGTGAGAGGCACCCACACAAGAAAGATGGAGACGAAATTAATCAGGTGATAAAAAAGAATCCCTTATTGGTGATCTGAAAATGCTAAATGTACCCAAAAGGGCGTCACAATCACCCCGAGAATTAATATAAACATGAATTATCTGAGAGAAGACAGTAGAATTGAGTACCGTAGATTTAGACCGGTACGAAGCTAGTTAACCTGAGAGACGTGTCGTCATGCCATCGCCTGCCTTAGAAGAAACTCCGATTTCAGCCTCTTGCTAGACCAACCAACTTAGATAAAGTGTTACATCCTGTAGAAGATGTGGGCTGAAGTCATAGTTGTTTGCATGCAAGTGTGATAAACTTTAACCAAATGCTGTACTGAATAGAACGTAAGTTGTTAATTTGTTGATAATTTTATAAAGATTTTCTTTTTTTTTATTGTGGCCCCTGAGCTCTGTCTGGATCATTGATAGGGCGGATTTTCGGCGAGTTTCAACCCAGACCGGCTTTGTGATCAACCAAACTGTTGTGGAGTAGTTTTCGCACTGAAGGTTATAATCGTGCTATATCGGTTGCTAATCGACTTAACGCACCCAAAATGTTAGGAACTTGGTAATCTTCCACTGAAAGCTGACTCCTTAGTATTCGGCTAACTGCCGACTAATATCAACTGCCTAGTAGTTCTACTGAACTCCAATAGAAGTCCATAAATAACTTCATATCTTTATTTTGTATTTTTAGTTGTAACATTTTCTGTTTTGGGGAATTATTTTCATCGCCCTCCCTCTCATGCAATTTCATGTGAGAGTTTTATCGATATTTTGTATTTTATAAAATTGTTTCTATATGCACTTGGGGTGTTTTTAGGTCCCCGGATTGCCTTGCGAAATTTGGATACATGGCAGATTGAGTGTTGATGGACAAGTTCTTGTGGTGATTGAGAAAAATTCTAACGTATCCTTGGGTCGTGAATCGGAATAGCTAGGTATAAGATAGTTACTGTAGACCATCCCTAGTTTTGTTCCCCTCCCCAAATCGGCCTTGTGCCACAATAATGTATTACTCATAATTTTTTTTTTTAATTATATCATCCCAAGCAAGGCCGTAACGCCACTGATGTGCAGGGGGCTACTTAAGAGTAAAAAGATTGGAAAAGAACAAACCGGAAACCACATCCTAAACAGGGAGCAAGGGATGAGCCTTTACACCTGTTCAATAGACGTGGGTGGAGTGTGAACCGGGCGATAGTTTAGTCTATCTACTACAATTGAGAAAAAAAAAAGAGTAAGAAGATTGGAAAAGAGAAAGCCGGAAACCACATCCTAAACAGGGAGCAAGGGATGAGCCTCTTCACCTGTTCAATAGACGTGGGTCGAGTGTGAACCGGGCGATAAAGAAGTCTAAAGAACTCCTATAACTTCCTGTTAACTCTTATTAACATAGGAGGGAGAGTCCATTATATGAAGAATAGGTGGGTTTTCCCCCGACACAAACACAACGTGGACATAGCCCGGTTCGGAACAAAATAATCGACTATCGATCGGCCGCGAGATTTTTGGCATCGACACGAAGAATTGGTGGTGTGGGGAGTTCACACACACAGTCATAGTAGAAACGACAAGCATGTTTATTTTTTAATCATATTTGTTTTGTTCAGATGAGACTAGAGATAAATGCTTCGAACCGCATTACTCGTTGTATCCCCATTCATTCACGCACATTTCCCCGTACACTGTCTCTTTTGGATCATTTAAAAAACTACAAAGCAAAGCCTGACTACCTAAAAAGCAGATGTAAAGAAAATGACAATAATTAATTCATATTTTTATGAAACAACAATTCCTTGGGGTCTTCGTATTATACGGACATTTTGAAATAATGAGTGAAAAATGTCTCTCTGATCACCAAAGGAATCAAACTGAGAAAAATGCTTCAATTATGTGAAAAGATAAATAATTAAAATATAAAGAAAAACTATAAAAGAAAAAGACAATAAAACTTAAAGGCTTTATTTATGTTTAAAATAGACTTTGATTTAGATCTAAGTATCAGTATATAATTATTTGGCTTTATTTAGATTTGCTGTGTGATCATGTGTTAAAATCGTGTGTCTAAAACATATTTGATGTTGGGTTGACTATTGTATATCTCTTAAAAACAGGGAAAAAAAAGAACAACTGATCCTTATGGAACAAGATCAAAATTATAGACATAGTATAATAATGGCAAGTCTGTAAGATGAAGTAAGCAGCACACATGCAAAAATACAACAAAAAAACAAAAAACAACAACAACAATAAAGAAAAACAGAGAAATAAACGCAAAAATAAAAATGCTAATTTGTTATAAAGATTTATGGTATTAAGAATATTTCGCATAAATTTCAGATATTTGTTAAAATTATTTTTTTTATCTAGTATTTAAACAGCCTGTTAAAGTTTTATCGATTTGCAAGAAGCAGGTTTATATGACCCTGTAACACTTTAAGTGTTGCTTATGCACACACTTTAAAAGGAGTATCAACAGACCCTGGATTCGAACCCAGTAATAAATATTTGGAGAATATCTCTGTGTGTATATTTTTTGTCTTTTTTTCTTAGGAAGGGCTGAGAAAGAGAGGGGGAGGGAGGAAGATAGAGATAGAGAGAGAGGGAGAGAAGGTAAGAGAGAGGGAGAGAGAGGGAGTGAGGGAGGGAGATAGAGATAGAGAGAGATAAGGAGAGAGAGGGAGAGAGAGAGGAAAAGAGGGAGAGAAAGGAAGAGAGAGGGAGAGAGAGGAAGAGAGAGAGAGGGAGAGAGAGAGATAGGGAGAGAGAAAGGAGAGGAGAGGGAGAGAGGAAGAAGGAAATAAGTGCTTGTTTAGCCGAGAGAAAGAGAGAGGCGAAACACAAGGCATTTAAGAGATGACATCGACTGATAATTTAACAAAGACAAGATGGCCTTGCGAATGGGAGAGAATTCTGT
The DNA here is from genome assembly GCA_037127315.1 of Ascarosepion bandense. Taxonomy (NCBI): domain Eukaryota; kingdom Metazoa; phylum Mollusca; class Cephalopoda; order Sepiida; family Sepiidae; genus Ascarosepion; species Ascarosepion bandense. Next base: position 1,860,065 of record JBBBDQ010001070.1, read on the forward strand.
TTCTTTTTTCCTTGGTTGTCTGTTTCTCCCCCTTTCCCTCTAGATGACTGACTGAAAATTGGAAATTATCGTTCGAGACCAATCACGTACGGATGGAATTTTAATTTACGCTGATAGATGAATGTATAAAGTCAAGAGAATCGTGTCTCCAAGCTTCTATAATGGCGAAAACCATAAGCGGGTGATTTAAGCCAGATACCCGAAGTTGAGGTTAAATTTTAACGGAGAGACATTCCGATCACTTACCACATATCATATTAAAACGATTTTAACAAAAGAGAACGGGTTTGAAAATCAAGTCAGAACGACGCAGAAATTGTCACAGAGAATGTCAGAGATACGAGAGACTCGCCAGGAATGCGTGGAATGATGACGCGGAAAATTTATCTCTCCCAACACGCTAATAATATTTACGCCACCTATAAGCAGAACCTAAGGGAAGGGGAGCATAAAGACTGCATTACTTCAATAACAACAGACATAGTAGCAGCAGTAATTTGAGGTTGTATTTTCTTTTAATTCTTGTATTTCAATCTCTCACTCTTTTGCTGTACAAAGAGATGCAATATAATCATTAGTCCATATAGACTGGCCTTCGCTACTGTCTTGTTGCTTTTTTGTTCTTGTCTGTTTCTCTTATTATGCATCTAATCTTGATTTGCAGTTGTCAAGGAATGCAGCACGAAGACAACTGCCTCTTTTTTCTCTCAGGTCCTTAACTTCTCTGTGATCAGAAAACACAACGTGGCAGAGTAAGTGAAGGATTTTCGACTGATCATTTGACATCTTCGATCATCTGGGGGCGGAACGGAAGCGAACAGCTGCAGACTCAGGTGTGACTAACATACGGCCAGTTAACGCAGGCATTATACATCTTGAGACAGAGAGTGGGGGCGTCATAACTCATATTAAACACGGGATAAGAGCAGATGTTGACAAGTAGCTAATCTTTTGAAATTGTGAACATTTGTTCATTCGCATAAATGTTTACTTATATCCTTGTCATAGATGTTTATGTTGACATTTGGAAGGCTGCCCTGGACCGAGTTCTACGGTTTTCTTTGCTTTTGATTTTGGTAAGACGTTTATCTTCATCAACAGTCAAAAAGTATCTGTCGGAAACAGATGTTGAAAAATTTGGTATCGTTTCCTAGACATTGCACCGAGAAAATAAAGTCTGAAAGTACGTAAGCGTCTGCAGAATGAGTAGATAAATTCTTCTTTTTCAGTTCTGATGCTTCCCATTTGTAAAAAAAGGATGGTCTTTGCTGTGTAAAAAATTACTAGTCAATTGTCGTGCCAGCAGAAATGTCTTTTGTACCTGTATTGTACCATTCAAACAAGCCAGTTGATCGCCATAGCAGAGGGTAGAATCAAGATTCCAACAATTCGCAATATATAATTTCTATATTTGTCTATATTTCTGTGATGAGGTAGTATTTACAGTATTTACATTATTCGGACTATTGTCCTCATCTTTGTTGCCATTTGTACGACGTTTAATAACAGATCATTCTATTTGTCTATATTTCTGTGATGAGGTAGTATTTACAGTATTTACATTATTCGGACTATTGTCCTCATCTTTGTTGCCATTTGTACGACGTTTAATAACAGATCATTCTATTTGTCTATATTTCTGTGATGAGGTAGTATTTACAGTATTTACAATGTTCACATTGTTGTCCTCATCTTTATTGCCATGTTTATGACGTTTTGGTCGTTGTACGCTCCAGCCTTGTTCAAATAATTGATAGACAACACCATTGAAAACTGCATAAACTTTAGGAATCAGAGCATAAGCTAGGCCACAAAAATTTCCAAAGCCGTCCAAGCATAGAAATTAATACACTACGGAGTGCTAGAGAAAATGATTAGCTTCAAAGATTGCAATATGAGCTCTGGTAAAAAAAATGGTTACTGAGATATTAGGTTTAAAAGTCCAAAAAATCCATACACAACCATGGCTCAGTGGATATAGGCATTGTTTAGTTCCAATGACATGACCCAAAGAGTTGTGAGTTCAATACCTCGCTACAGCAGTGGTAAGCAAATAACATAGAGTTGAGTTAGAAGGAGATAGCTACATGACATCCGGAAGTGGTATCGCACATGGAATGAGAACGATATACTCCAGTCATCGAAATAAAGGGTTCGAAATTCCTAGTACCTTAAGAAAGTAAACAGTTCGATCAGTGTAAATGATTTTCACTAATTTTTTTTAATCATATCACCCCAAGCAAGGCAGTAACACCATTGATGCACAGGGGGCTATTTAAGAGTAAAAAGATTGGAAAAGAGAAAGCCGGAAACCACATCCTAAACAGGGAACAAGGGATGAGCCTCTTCACATGTTCAATAGACGTGGGTGGAGTGTGAACCGGGCGATAGTTTAGTTTATCTACTCCAATAATATAGTAAAGAATATCTCCTGTTATGTACCATATCTTTGAATGATCATGACTCTCCATAACATCCTATTTTTCCTGTTCATAGTAACTCTTTCTTTATTCCCATGCCTTTTATCTTTACAGTTTGTTTCCTTGACTTACTCAAGTGGGTGAGTCGGTTTTCCTTCCTTGCTTCTTTTGCTTTTGTTGCTAAATTACCTAAAACTTTTTCTCTCACTATGTGCCTAAAAAAATGTTAGTTGTATCTTTCTGTCCGTAAGTAGTGGTTTCTTTGTAGTTCCAATTTTTCTAAAACCTTTCTCATTATTCTCAACGATTCTCCCTATATCGGTAGAATTTCATCACTTTTCGCTAGAAATTACTTTTTCGACATTCAGAGAATTGTTTAGCATCCACTGTCATGGAAGAGACGTGTGCGATATATGACATAACACTGTCTGTTACGTTTCTTTATTTTTAAGGACATTTTCTTATCTGTTAATTGATGGTAAGGGTGACCAGGCTAATACGGTCGATATGTCGAATATTGTTATGCGCCGAGAAAACTTCGTTTTCGATTCTGACAATAAAACCATTTTTCATTCTCAGTGTTCAACTTACTCCAAAAGATAATGTCGAGCAAGAAGAAAGAAAGGTTGTTATACACTGACAAATTATTGTGTGCGTAAATGGAAGAAGAGTTTAAACACTGGCAAATGTTTTCCTTTAAAATGAAGTGTTTCAATACCCACAGCGTGTTCTGAGTGAAGTGTTTAAATACTGACAACTGTTTATGATTTGAAATAAAGAGAAGCAACTAAATGAAGTAAAGTGATGTTTAAAGCACCCACTAATATTTAAGTGTTTAAAGCAAAGTGTTTAAGCAACGAAAATTATTCAAGTACATAAAGTGAAGTGCTTAAACACTGAGAACACACTTATTTCTCTGAATTAATGTGGAATTCACTTTCCTAGTTTCTGAATTTTAAATAAACTTAAATAATTCAATTGTTTATTCGCCCAGTAATTCCATTGGCTCTGTTAGCTCTCTGCCTTCGGCTTGAGAGCATTAACCTAGTCGTGGATCCGACGAAGGGTAGAGTCACGACTGGGCAAAATTAGACAGATATTTTTGGCCGGGCTATATGGCGCGGAGAACCCACTTTAAAAAGGCCTTGTGTCATATTTTGCTCTAGTGGGAGAGTAAATAAATACAGAATCGCATCGAAAAATAATAAGTAAAATAAAAAAATTACAATGCTGTAATGACGTCATAAAAGCGTTCGATTGAAAGGTCAAAGTTCAATAAGAAATGAATTCGTTGATAAGAAAAGTGTTTCCATCTTGTCTGTCCTCACGTTAAGATTTCAGTTCAGATGATTGTTTCATACTTAGTTGCACGAGTGAATTTAAATGTTCAGTTGAAAGGAGATGGAAAATAAGAAAAAATAAACAAAAATGCCTCTAAAATTCCGATGCAACGTGGAGAGACAGTAGAATTTATCGGACGAAACTTTAAAACCATTAAAGCTGAAAACAACAGTCTTGGGAATCTTTCGATGTCAGAAGATAATTGTTTAGTGGTATATTGGCAGGTCGGACAGAGTTACAACCAATTCTAGTTGAGAAAAATTATTTGATTGTAAAGATAGTAATTTCGTTTTGTAGAATTTGATGTTGATCAACTCTTATCGGTTGGATAAGATCAACTCGACAGTTTCTGTCTGTTTGTCCTTTAGGGATAGCGAGTCTTGTCATGTTTAATTATCAGACTATAAGATAAGTAAAGTTTGTAAATATCTGTAACACATTGAATATTTAGACAGAATTAGTATAGGGGATGTTAAATGTAAAGCGAAGCTAATATTATTTCGTACTTTGTTTGTTTGTTTGTTTGTTTCTTTCTTAAAAAAAACATTTCTAGATTCTTAACCTTTTATTTTTGCTTGTCTAGTCGTTTTTCTGGAACCAAACCTCCAAACTTTCTTCTCTTCCATTATAACTTTTTATGTTTTTCGTGTTTTATTGGAATTAAAACAAACACAAAACGCAACCTCTATATTTATAGGATGGACACATCGACACACAGTTCTGACTGAATCTACTTGGGTGTGGTGATTAAGAAAGCAACAACCTGATTTCATATTCTCCTGCAACACAAAGAGGAACCTGCATGAAAAATCGACACGGACTTGACACTGTCAACCGGCATTTACTAGATTTATTTTATGCTTTCCCAGTTTCATTTGTGTTCTTTTATATTGGATTATAAACGTGTTTCCCTCAAGTTAATGAACTGTACGTTTTCAATTTTACGGCATAAAGTTGTTTTATATGTTTTTTTATATATTCTTTCGTTTTGAAATTTTTGGAGATTTTAAATTATTTTCTCTTTTATTTTTTTGAAATTTTCGAATTCGTATCTTCGATTCCTCTTTTCTGTGACTTTTGCTCTCTCTCTCTTTCTATCTCGTTATATTCACATCTATCTATCTCTCTATCTATCGCTGTCTGTTCATATCTATCTATCTATCTATCTATCTATCTATCTATCTATCTATCTTTAACAGTCTGTTCATATCTATCTATCTATCTATCTATCTATCTATCTATCTATCTCATTCTGTTTATATCTATCTATCTATCTATCTATCTATCTATCTATCTATCTATCTATCTATCTATCGCCTTTTCATTTGAATGTGTGATTGTTTAATTATCTTTTTGTTAAATAGCGTAAACAGGAGATGACAATAGGTTGGTTCGTCTTGGTTTCAAAACAGCAAAAGTACCTTCGGCCATTTTCTTTTGTTTTCGTTCCTTTTAGCGTTCCTTTACTAAAAAAAACAAAAAACAAAACAAAACAAAAAAAAAACCTTAAAAAACCTCTACATTACTAAGCTCCCTATTCAATTGTTTGAAGTTCACCGATTTCCCACTTTCTGTCTTTTATATAGTGTGGCAGCCTAGCTTTCCCATTTTGATTTCACAAAACAATTTATATTCTTTTCTTTTTTCCCCGAATAAAACTAAACATTTATAATAGAAGTTTCTTTGTTTATTGCTTGGAGGTCGTCATTATACACTGAAGACGATATACGACATTCCAGGTGTGTCGGAACAATAAAACTTAATAAGTATTCCTTAAATATAGACTTAATCATATTTAATCTTATTTATACTTACCTGGTACATTTTTGTGTCGGGTAGGGATCCAAATCATCTCTCAGTTGCGTCTCTGTCCTCGAGGACAGAGCGCGGCTCAGTTGTGGCGCCATCCGCGAGGGCAGAGTCGCAACTGAGAAAAATTACACTGATAGACACCCGGTCCAGGGGAACAGTGTCCCGCGGCCGCCTGATTGCACCAGAGAGGTAGACCGAGTGCTCGTCACCGTCGGTTCAGGGTACTGGGGAATTTTTGTCCCTGTGCCCGTCCGTACGCGGTCCGGTCCACAACCTTAAAAAAAAAGACCTAGTGTCACATCTCGCTCCAGTGGGAGAGTAGGGTAAATATCATTAAATCTTATTTAAGTCAAATACATTAAGTACTTTCCGTTATCACCGTTGCCATGGCCATCGGCGGTTCATCCGTAAGTTTTATTTTCTTTCCTATTGACCCATCATATAATAATTCTCCTTGTTCCTTCCTTAGTTACTTAGTTCCTCCGTCCATTACGCCACTTACTCTGTATACGAGTTTTTCCTTCTCCTCTATCTTTTTAAACGCTACTCTTCTCAGCCTTTCTCTCACCTTTGCCAAACGGAAAGGTAGTAAAGAGTGAGAGAGTAGGAGGAGAGAGCCTATAGCATTACAGTAGCAGTAGCAGCTTAAGCTGGTGGTTGTAGTAGCAATAGTGTGTGTGTATATGTGTGTACTGTACAATATAGTAAAAATAGTGCTATATCCCGTGTGGGGATAAACAGGGAAAGAATAGTGCAAGAATTATACTTAAGACTAAAGATATAGGAATAAAGATTTATTATATCACAGTACAATAAACCAATAGACGATACAAGAACACCAACGAATAGTTAACAGGTACAACAATCAATTAAGTAATGTCTCTGTCTAGGACGTATGCGTCCGTCTAGTGACGTATGCTCCGTCTAGTGACGATAACTCTCGTCTAATGACGATGACTCTAGTTCACTCCAGTCACAGTCTTTTATAGACCGGACAATACCCATTCCGGGGTAGGACAGGATATTCCTCTGCAACACCTCACCCAGAGCTAAATTCTTCATGGAATTTCGCTCAATACTTCTTTCTTTTGGGGTCAGGGCATAACTGTTTAGTCTTTTTTTCTTTTGCTTCTTCTCCTAGAGTCCTCGATTTCCAGAGAATCCTTGGTTGCCTCCATCGGTACGTTTATGTTCGCGGGAGGTTTAATCTTGAATGTATTGTAGAGAACCTCCATCGGTATCTCAATTTCCTTATTGATGGTTTCTGCGAATCTGGGTCTTAGCTGGTTTAGGTGTCTCTTACAGACAAATTTTGGTCCTTTCAATAAATAGACCACCTTACCAATCCTCTGAGTTATTTTACCATCTTCCCACAAACATTTTCCGGCGCGATAACTTTTGAAGAAGACTTTTTCGCCTCCTTTGTAAATTTTTCTCTCCGAGTTTTGTTTTCTTGAGGTCTTATTCCTTTCTTTAGGTAATAATCTATCGAAGATTGACCTAATCTTCCGCGCAAACATTAATTCTGCAGGAGATAGATTACCACTGATATTATGATTAGGTGTAATCCTATACACCATCAAAAAGGTTTGTATGTTTTTTTTTCATCTGTGTCGATACCATCTGCTTTCCTCATTGCCCTTTTAAATGTATGGACGAATCTTTCCGCCTGCCCGTTTGACCTTGGATTATATGCGGCTATCGTAACATGTTCTATAGCTAACGTCTCGTAATAATTCTTAAACTCGGATCCAGTGAACATCGTCCTGTTATCGCTTACAATTGTTTTCGGTACTCCCAGCCGGCTAAAAACTTCATTTAGGGCCTTAGCCGTATTTAGCGCTGTTGGTCGCTTGAATTTAAATACCTCAGGCCATTTTGAAAAACTATCTACCATAATTAGATAGTATTCACCTTTTATCGTTCCTGCGTAATCTACATGAATTCTTGACCACGGCACATCAGTTTTAGGCCACGGAAAAAGAATTCATACGTGAAATGCCTGGATGACCTCTATAGAATTCTTTCAAAATTCTTTTTCTCAACACCCTTGGTATCACCACTCTATGAGCATACATCAATGTTTCGTTGCAAATGGAAAATGATGAAATTTTTCCTTCTTTGATTTGCTTCATTTTCGAAATATATTCGTCAGTTTTTGCCATTCTTTCCATTTCTTCCGGTGTTACTGGTAATACACTAACGGTGTTTACAAATACCTCCTTCAGTTCCTTTTCTTCTTTCAGCGCCGCTATTACCGTTTCTTCTAGTTATTCAGGCTTTTTTGGAATCAGTCTTGATAGACAATCCGCATGCGCTATTCGTTTTGATGGTATAAACTTCATTTTGAAATTATAATTCAATAAAATTACAGACCATCTTTGAAACCTGTTCGCTGAATGAGTGTCGGAACATCTTTTTTGGACCCAAATATAGACAATAACGGCTTATGGTCGGTTTGCAACACAAACTCACTCCCATAAATAAACCCGTGGAACATTTTGACGACATAAATTACGGCCAGTGCTTCTTTTTCTATTTGACTATAATTTTTTTTCTGCGGGTAGCGACCCTCTCGAAGCATGAGCGATAGGTTTCATTGTGCCATCTTCGAGTTTATGTAATAATACAGCTCCAATGCCTTATTCGCTCGCGTCCGTTGCCACGATTCATTCCTTCTTTGGATCGAAATGCACCAACGTCAAATCCGACAGCAAACATTTTTTTATTTTTTCAAAAGCCTCATCGCAATCCTTTGACCAACACCACTTTTTATTTTTTTCCAGCAATTTATTTAAGGGTGCTCTAAGGTCGTGCATCTTAGGAATATAGATGTTGTAGCAGTTTGCGAACCCCAGAAATGACTGAAGCTTCGTTACATTGTCTGGAATTGGCATATTCTTGATCGCATCAGTTCTATTTGGATTTGGTTTTTGATCGATAATTTGTCCTAAATATTCGGTCCTGTCTAAACAAATCTCGCATTTTTCCGATCCTACCTTGAACCCGTAGTCGCTTAAATATTTCGCGAACGTGCGATTTATGGTATTCAATGTTTTCGCTTTTGATTAAGATGCCATAAAGGTACGCCATTGAATAGTCAAGATCCGATACCATAGTGTCCATTATTTGCTGGAATGCACTAGGCGCAATTTTTAAACCAAACGGTAGTCGTTTCAGTCTGTACAATCATTTGTGTGTATTTAATGTCAAATACTTTGAGCATTAACCTGCTACTTTTACTTGTAAATACGCTTCTGAAAGATCTATCTTAGAGAAAATCTTTTCTCCGTTTAATTTTGAAAAAATATATCCTCTGGTGTGGGGAGGGGATATTTATGATCTTTCAAGCATTCATTTACTCCCGTTGAAAAATCAGCACATACCCTGATCTTGTTATTTTTCTTCTTTACATCTGAGTAATCCACTTTTTCAATCACTCTATTATTTTCTAAACTTTTCAATTCTTTATCAACGGCCTCTAATGATGCGAATGGAACCTTCCTTTTCGGCTTGAACACTGGTTTAATATTTTCCTTCAATTCAAATTTTACTTCTGTTTGAGTACAGCAACTCAGCTCCTCCGAAAATACATCCGTGAACTCGTTTATTAATTCTTTCACGGATTTTTCAGTCTGCTTAGACTTTCTTTCATTTGACGCCTTAATCTTTGTGCAGAACATATTCATGGGTTTTTCCCACAAATTGAATAGCACGATTAAATCTATACCGAATAGATTTGTATTTCTACCTAACATCACAGATCTTCGACTTTTGTACTTTTCCGTTAAATGTTACTTTAGCCACAAATTCTTCTTTGAATTTTAGTTTATTTTCTGAAATACTTCTTGCAATCTTTTTCGTTTTCTTTAACTCTGGTCGACCAATTTTTTCCCATGTATACTCATCTATTGCAGAGATATCACTTCCGGTATCCAATAAACAATTTTCCGTTTTTCCATTCATTTTTAAGTCTACGTATTTTCTAGTACCGCGATCGTTTGTGACTTTTTTCATTACTAACGTATTTATCTTTTTGGACTTTCGGCCCCTTTCTTTCCTACACATCACTGCTTTGTGTCCCTTCTTCAAACATTCAAAACATATTTTGTCTCTAAAATAACATTTCCTCGTGACGTGGTTATTCTTGCCACATGCTTCGCAGTACGGCTTTCCTTTTTGGTAGGCCTGTTGCTTCACTTTCTGGATTCGAGCAACGCTTTTCTCTTCGATGCAAACATTATCTTTCTTAATGTTTAACAATTTCTGGCATTCTTTTGTCACTTTTTGTAACGACATTTCTGCCTCTTGATCCAACATTGAGAATTTTCGAACGTACGTCTTTGTCTTTCTGTGCTGTTAATCCTTGTACGAAGATTAAACATTTGAACATGTCCTGTTTGATGTCTTTTATTTGAAATCGTTCGTACAGTAAATTAACCTTTCCGGCGGACGTCACAAAATCTTTCTGCTCTTCTTTTACGATATTTAAACATTGATATCGCGTGTAGAATAAACTCTTTCTCCAAACATTTTCGTCAAAATCTCTATCGTTTCGTCGAATGATATGTCCTCCGGTTTTTTAGGTAAAATGAAATTTGTATATTTCCTATTTTCCTGCGTTCCTATCTTCTGTAATAGGAGCATTACTTTTCCATCATTTGACCATGCCTTGCACCGTCTTGAAAAAATAGTTTCGTATCTTTTATAATACGACTGAAAAGTAATACCTTCCTCAGGATTATATACAAATTCTGTGAGCGAATTTGCAATACCTTCTGCAGAGAAGACTTTAGAGGCTTCCTTCGGTTCGCTCTGCTTTATTACCAATGTTTTAAAAACCTCTTGTTGCAATATCATTTGTGTTTGGAGATCCTTTTGAATTTTTTGTTGGTCTTCTTGTTTTAATATTTGCTGCTGAAGCTCCAGTTGTGCTTTTTGTTGGCTTTCCTGTTGTTTCATTAACGGTTCGATCGCTCCTCCCAGCGTCTTTGTTAACTCGGTTAATTGTTCCATATTTTCTTTTTTTATATGTGTATAGCTGACAAATAAGTTGTTTTCACCGGTAAGAACAATACACATATTTTTTTTTTATGAGGGGGTAAAAAAAAAAAAACTAGCTCTCACCTTCAATTATTCTTTTTTTGCGCCAACCTTCCAAATCTTTGCTGTCAATCTGTTATATTGGCGGATCCCACGAACGTGCAAAATCTTTGTTGCCAATTTGTTTTCTTGGCGTACCCAAAATAAGGGCAAATTCTTCATCGCCAATCTGTTTTATTGGCGTACCCCACGTAAGTGCGAATTCTTTGTCGCCAATCTGTTATATCCCGTGAGGGGATAAACAGGGAAAGAATAGTGCAAAAATTATACTTAGCTCTAAAGATATATGAATAGAGATTTATTATACCACAGTACAATAAACCAATAGAAAATACAAGAACACCAACGAATAGTAACAGTATAACAATCAAGTAGACAATGTCTCTGCCTAGGATGTATGCGTCCGTCTAGTAAAGAATGCTTCCGTCTAGTGACGATAACTCTCGTCGAATGACGATGACTCTCGTCGACTGATGATGACGGTATTTACCAACCTTCCCACGTAAGGTTAGATGTGATACAAGGTCTTTTTATTCTGGGTCTTCCCGGCCATATAGCCAGGCCAAAAAATGTCTGTCTATTTTACTCTAGTCGTGATTCTACCCTTCGGCGGAACCACGACTGGGTTAGTGCTCTTTGCTCGGAAGCAGAGAGCGCTCTCTACCTGAAGGCAGAGAGCTGACAGTGTCATAGAGTTGTCAGTCTAGTGACGATGACTATATTTAGCTGTCCCTCCCACTAAGTGCAACATGTGACACATGGTCAGTTATGAGTGGGAATTTCCGGGCTATATGGCCCAGCCAAAAAATGTCTGTCTATTTTTCCCAGTCGTGATTCTACCCTTCGGCGGAACCACGACTGGGTTATTGCTCTCTGCTCGGAAGCAGAGAGTGCTCTCTACCCGAAGGCAGAGAGCTGACAGTGTCATCGAGCCGTCAGTCTAGTGACGACGGCTCTATAGTTCACTCTAGTCACAGTCTTTTATAGACCGGACCATACCCATTCCGGGGTAGGACCGGATATTCCTCAACAACAAATAGGCAGGTTTGTTGTCGTAACCCGCGACCTAATAACGAAATTTTTGGCCTCTACACCCTGGGCCATTACTCAGTTGGTCTTTTCTGTTTACAATGGACATAAGATCCATGATTTTTCAGTAATAAAGAAAAACAATTTTATATTTCAAAATTTCTCAACAAAATAGCTTATAGTAATTTGGTTATGGTCTGTGCATACGTCGCTTGAGAAGAAGAAGAAGAAGAAGAAGAAGAAGAAGAAGAAGAAGAAGAAGAAGAAGACCTCGCAGTGACCTATCAGTATGGAGACTGACCCTGAAAACTAAAAAATAAATAATAGGTGACTTGAATTTTTACTGACTGAGACTTACTAAACCCAGTGATCTTTAAAATAATCAAATCATAGGAAAAGATTTATTTTCAACAAAATAGCATTCTTGGTAGAGTTTTATTAAAAAAATAACAGATGTTTTCTTACACAATTAAAAATATTCAGTTCCAATAATTCATATTTATAGTTGTGTCCATACTTGAGAGTTCATTAAGGATACCAATGGCCGGAATAGGCGATCAATGACGAGATGTTAGAGAGGAAGGACACAAGAACAAAACTGATACTTAACATCAAGAAAAGACAGCAGAAATCTTTTGGACATTTACAGAAGGTAGCAGAAGAAACTAACAAGAAAGGACTAGAAATAAATTGCACGAAAAACGAATTAAATACCTGGTAAGCTATATAACAGAAGACGGAAAGTGCGACACAGAGATCCGAAGGCGAATTGGCATGGCCAAGGAAGCATTCCAGAAGTTGAGTAAAGTATTAAGAAACAAGACAATTTCGCTAGAAACAAGGAAGAGGGTACTAGATTGCTATGTGTTGTCCGCCCTTTAATATGGCAGTGAATGCTGGACAATATCATCAAAGATGAAGGAAAAAATTGAAGCAACTGAAATGTGGTTCTACGGAAGGATGCTGCGAATATCATGGATGGAGCATGTGAGCAATGATGAGGTCTTGGAAATGATGGAAACAAAAAGGAAATTAATACTGAGCATCAGGAAGAGACAGCTGAAGTTCCTGGGACACGCAATGAGGAAGGAGGGCTTGAAGAATCTGATACTAACAGGCCAGATAGAGGGAAAAAGAGACAGGGGAAAGCAACGGATAACATATTTGAAGGACCTAATCAGGTGGATGATGTAACAGGAGAAGGTGTGGTCAGAGCCACCAGGGATAGGGAAAAGTGGAAGGCCATGATCGCCTACGTCCTGAAGAGATAAGGCACATAGAAAAAGAATGAGGAAAGTGGGCTTGGAGAACCTGATGCTCAGGTTAGAGGGGAAGAGAGACAAGGGAAAGCAACGCATGAGATACTTGATGAACTTGAGTAAATGGATAGTGCAACGAAGATTAAGTCTGATGACAGGAGATGTGATATTAAGATCGACAAGGGATAGGGAAATGTGGAAGGCCATGATCACCCTCGTCCTGAAGAGACAAGGCGCATATAAGAAGAGGAATCAGTTGATATCTTCATGGGTGACAATGGTAACTGTCTTTCTTGGTTAGCTGGTGATTGTCACGCTGGTATCATTAATTGATACCATTTCCAATTGATTCTCTGGTATGATTTCTTGTTGGTTTGTGAAAATTACGCCCGTTTCGCCAACTTCTTTGCGCAAATCCATCGCTGTATATATATATATATATATAAATATATATATATATATATATATATTAACGAGCTGCGTGAAATTATTTGAATCAGTGAATTCGTGTTCATTTATATACAATAAATACTTCACCGCCATCTTTTGCTTTCTCTTTTTCTGAGGTTTGATATTGAAAGAATATTGTAAAAAAAAAATAAAAATTCCACATAAACGAGGAATTTGTATAATTGCCAAAAGTATGTGTGCCATAAACCATTCAGTTTATAGAATAGAAATCCTATATAATCCATCGGCCAACTAAAACACACAAAATAAATTACATACCCGCAAAATCAGATTCAAACGACTAAAACATTTGGAAAAAAACCAAAGTAAAATTGCACAAAGGGATTCAGACGACTTTGTGTTAGGGTAGCACCCCTGTCAGTATATTGACTAATGGACTATTCCTGACGTCACGTCCGGTTACCAGGTTCTGTCTTCCGGGCAGTCAGATCCAGAGACTGAGAGAGTAAAGGTCGTAACCCGATTTGTCCTGTAGCTGAGTGGAGATACGACTCAGCATTAACAACTATTTGTATTTTGTTAATACATTATTTTATTTCACCGTTTCCGAGTCTTCGCGTTAGTATTTCAACAATAACTCCACAGTACTTTGAAAAATTCCAACTAAGAAAATTCATAAGTCAGTGTAAAAAAACATATTCTGAATCCTGATTGGTTGACAAATTGAGAAATTCAAAATACCTCAGAGAAACATTCATTTCACAGCTAAAGAAAAAAGTGTTCTTGGAGCCTTCCCACGTGACCTGAATTCTATATTTAAGGAGGTCTCCTGACCGGTGAAAGAGAGACCGTCAGATGGAAGCAGTGCTGACAGCATCCCACCATGTAAAGAAGAAACTTCAAGCTGATTCGCCCTCACTGCCAAGTTTTTTTCATCTTTTTCATTCCACGCTAACACTGACGCAGGGTACGTCACAGTTTAATTCGCGCTTACTTTCAACACCTTCTTATTCATTTTTCACCACACGCCGCTAAAGAGGACAGTGCACAACTAAATGGACACGTGTTAAGGACCACGCCTTTATTTGTTTTGCCTTCTCTTTCTTTCAACCTGTCGCGACGTACTAAAAAGAGGAAGGAACAAAGCCTTTACAATCCGCTGCTACACAAACATGAACTCTGAACTCATGCGGACATTTTTAATACCTACATTTTCCTACGAACAATTTTGTTTACTATAAAACAGCATGAATTTTCTCAATGAATATTTTTCTTTCAGTTAACAAAATTTCACTTATATTTTCCTTCTTACACTTTTTTCATTCTGTAAATAAATTTATGTGCACACGAAGTATTTTATCCTTTCAACATCCAACCTTCAACCTCCTGATATTTAAATTGTGGGGAATTCGGATTAAAAGATTAATTTTCTCACAAACAGGGAAGAATGTGTTTTCTGTAGGATTTTAAGGTATCCATTCAGTTGTATCAATGCTATGAATAAAATAGGTATTTGCAGGAAGAATTCATCGGTTATAGAGCAACTGAATAATTTTTAACCAAATTGCGTTAGAATAATTATAACTATTTTAACCGCATTTGTGTTTTCATTGAATCCCGGAAAATATTAAAAACGGTCCCTGAAAACAGAAACATTTGGAAAAATATTTGTAAATAGTACAACACCCACAAAAAGCATATGGGATCTCAATAACATTCACCCCTCCATAAAACAGAACAACATATCAAAACAATGTAAACTCTGCATAAAAGAGAAACTAGCAATCATCAAACTTTCAAAGAAATATAAAATGCTAAACAAGATGAGAGATCATTTCCAAATAGAGATACGGAAGCAAATTCCTCCTGCGTTACCAAAATAAACGTTAAGACTCCAAAAATTAAACAACTAATAATTCATAAACTAAACGTAATAAACTTAATTTAAAATACTAAACATTAAATCTAAAGAACGTAAACATACAAATAAAATAAACAAATAATTAAAATAAACAAATTTAAGCTCTTGACTATAAATCTAAAAGCATTAATTATAAAAAAATATTTCCCTAACTTCCAACAAGTCATTAAGTACCTGTGTATAAAGCCCACAGAAAGAGGATTAACAAATCGTCTGAGTTCTATGCAAATTTCTAATTTCTATTTGCTTTTTTTTAAAATTGTAGCACAAGGACTTTCATGTCGGACAACAATTTGACATATTACCACACAGGTGAAAAGATTTTAGTTAATGCTAATAATGTTCATCCTTTACTACCGTACCACAAAATTCACCTATGGAAATTTAGTCCAAAATAATTAAATAGGAGGTTTTACTTTTGGAACAACCTATATATATATATATATATATATAGGTTGTTCCAAAAGTAAAACCTCCTATTTAATTACATATATATATATATATATATATATATATATATATATATATGTGTGTGTGTGTGTGTGTGTGTGTGTGTGTGTGTTTATATACATTTTAAAGTGAATGAGAGCCCCTGAGACCTTGAAGGTATCCGTAGATATTATTTTCCCATGATACGTGCTTTGTTAGATTGAAAACGCTTTAGGCCTAAGTTGGAATTCGTAGATAAAATGTAAAGATTTATCTTTCCCTAAAATCAATGATACCGATTTTTGAAGTTAAGACTTTCTGAGGGTGTGGGACAGGGAAGATTTGTTACATGATTGTCTTCTGAAAACAGACGATGCATTGATCAGTGCACATAGGAGGGGGGAAAAGTGGGAAGGCAGGGAAAAGAGTTGTTCGATAAGGCGAAGAAAAGATTTGAAGAAGAAAAGGATAATAAAGTAAGAGAAAAAGTATGCAATAAAGAAAAAAGGGAAAGAAAGAATGAAAGTAAGAAAGAAAAGAGAACAAAAACATTAAGAAAGGCTGTAACAAAAAAAGGGAAAGAAAGAATGAAAGTAAGAAAGAAAAGAGAACAAAAACATTAAGAAAGGCTGTAACGAAAAAAAGGAAAGAAAGAATGAAAGTAAGAAAGAAAAGAGAACAAAAACATTAAGATTAAAATAAAAGTAAAAACGAAAGTGGAATGAAAAATAAAAGAATAATATATCGAAAGAAAGAAAGAGAACAAAAAAGCAAACGATGATAAAGAAAGACAAGACAAGAATAAAAACTAAAATAAAATGAAAGAACAACAAAAAGAAAGAAAACGAAAAGATAGAAACAAACAAAAAGTCAACGAAAGAAAGAAAATAGGAAGAAAAAAGAGAAGTTAAATAAAACGAAAAAGGAAATGAAAGACTTGTTTTTTTTTTTTCGTAAATCAGGAAGGGAAAACAAAGAAAAGAAAAAGTGAATTAAAATATGAAGATAAAAAGATAAAAGAAAGACAAGAAGAAAATAAGAGAAAGGAAAATATAAATATATATAAAGAGACAAAAAGGTAAAGAAAGAAGACAGAAAAAGAGAGAGAAAGACAATTGAAAAAAGAAAGAAAGAAAATCAAAGGAGAGGAAAGAGAGCTAAACGAAAAGAAAGCCAAAGAGAAAAGCAAAGAAAAAGGAAAAAAGAAATGAATAGAAAGAAAAATGAAAATAATAGAAAAACAAAGAAGAAAAAAGAATATGAACAAAGACAAACAAGAAATCGGAAGAAAAAACACAAATAAAAAATGTCAAGTAAAACTGAAGAAGGAACAAAACTGACAAAGAAAGAAGTTTGGTTGGTTGTAGTCAGTGACTTTAGTCGTTTTGTTTGCGATCCACTTATTCGCTATCGAAGCAAATTAAAAGCGTGGAAAACCGTCCAATTGAACGAATGGAAATTTTTGTTGACATAAACCGATTTAAAAAATCAAATCTAACTCAACGGTGAAAATTGCAAAACAAAACAATACAAAACAACACCCTCAAATTACAAAACAAAAAACAAAAAACGAATGAATCGGAAAGCAAATAGAAAGAAAATTAAAATCCAAATAAAACATTTGTATCTTATAAAACACAAGGGATAAAGAATGGAAAAGCCGAAAGAAGCTAATGAAAACAAATAGGATTCTCCACCTCTATTGATCGATGAAAGGAAGTCAAAGAAGCTTTCTTGTCAAGCACACAGCCTTTTGGGCAACGGCAAAAAAGCCTTCAATCAAAAAAAGAAAAAAAAAGGATAAAGAATATAGCCAATTCCCCTAAAAAGAGTCTGACATGAAATTTCAAGTAAATAAATAGCCACGCTGTCGCTTGTTCGTTGGCGCGCGTTTCAAATGATCGTCAGAATAGAGTTGAGTAGTTTTATCGAATAAGAAGCGATTAAATTGACAATCTAAGAACCTGTAAATAGGCACTGAAATATTTTTTTCTTCTACCAGGCCAGAAATATCCACCAAAAGAAACAATACAAAATGCCTAACAATGTAGCAAGAGACCATGTCATTGTTGATGTTAAAGATTTTAGCCAATTTGCTGTTTTGTCTTTCTTTCTTTCGTTGGAAACATTTTAATCAAAACAGATTACGAAAACGTTATAGACAATGATTAAAATACGACTAATTTCTTTGTTGGCAAATATAAACAGCTAAATCGGTCCAATTCAAGAAAATTGTGGTTTGGATGCAAACAAACAAAGAAAGAGTGTTATATTTAACGAACACAGATTATAAAAATCCGCGTTCTTTCTTGAATATGTTTTACTAGCAGTATAGTCCGGCGTTGCTCGGGTGTAATGAAAGCTTTAAAACCAATCCATAGTCCTGGAGCTCAGACTCTTTGGACGTTGGCACGAAAGACTAAAAAGAAATAGTTGTTTCCAGTTAAAGCGAAACCGTAGACTGAAAGAAAAATGAATGGATGTAAGTCAAATTTTGATTTCCTGGTATCGATATCAAATAAGTTTTTTTCGTCGTAAACTGAATTTTGAAGGCTAATTAAGTCCTCTGAGTAAATGGTATCATGGCTGAGACTAAGAACTACAATTATACCTACTTAGAGCCAAACCCGAAGCAAAAACTAAAATAAAAGGACTGATAAAAAATACAGACATACAGGCAGATAAACAGACACACGTACAAACATCTTGCCTTTTATATATATAACTGCAACCTTGAAACTTCTGAATATCGTTTTTTATGTATTTGTCTATGAATGTATCAAATTTGATTAAAATCGGGCCACTCCTTCTATAACCCGTTTTTTTCGATTATCGATTTTCGATATTTATCGGGGGTACTTCGACACAAAACCTAGCTAAGAACACTCGCAGACGCTTATAGTACAACTGTGTAAATTTTCAAGAAAATCGGTTCAGCCGCTTCTGAGTCTATAGGTAACGGACACACACACAGACACCCACACACATACACACATACAGACAAAGTTCCATTTATAAGTCAGTTTAGATCAGACTTCTGGATACTGTTGTTACCCACTGAGGCCTTTTATTTTCGTTCGGACGGCTCACACGATCTTGTATGTTGAGACATTTCAGAAAATACAACGAAGAATTCCGATTTCGTTACTTAAATTTTCTAATTTGAACATGGAATATTATTTACATTGTTTAGTCTGTTGTCCTCTTCTTTATTAGCATGTTTACAACGTTTCGGCCGTTTTATACTCCGGCTTTCTTCAGGTGCTGGGAATTTAGAACAAAACCCTTTATTCCATGTGCGATGCCTCTTCCGAAGCGTACAACAACGGAAACGTCGTAAACATGCTAATAAAGACGAGGACAATAGTCCGAATAATGTAAATACTGTAAATACTACCACATCTCAGAAATATAGACACATAGAATGATCTATTATTAAACGTCGTACAAATGGCAACAAAAATGAGGACAATAGTCCAAATAATGTAAATACTGTAAATACTACCTCACCTCAGAAATATAGACAAAAATTATTAATTTCACTTACAATCCAAAAGTTTAACTACATGGAAAATATTTAAAATCATGCAACGTTGCAGGTATTTCCTTTTGTCAAATATGTTCATAGTTTTAATTTCGTGTAGAATTTGTATGACAAGATGTTTACCTTTAACTAAAGTAAAGGTATCTGGAAAAAACATAGGCTTTAAACCAGAAACAATAATTCTATAAACTGTTATCGTGGACACTATTTTGACTTCAAGCTGCAGGGTGACTATGCTATGTCACTCTAAGAGTTCTAATTGTACCATATAACCCAGCACTACCGGTCACACGGTTAGGTCATCAGCAAAATACCGGTTCTTTCACTAGTCTTTTCTGGTGAAAAAGTG
Source organism: Ascarosepion bandense (assembly GCA_037127315.1). Lineage (NCBI taxonomy): Eukaryota > Metazoa > Mollusca > Cephalopoda > Sepiida > Sepiidae > Ascarosepion > Ascarosepion bandense. The sequence continues at coordinate 1,879,683 of JBBBDQ010001070.1, forward strand.
ACGAAAAACCCTACAGGATTAAACAATATTCATTTGCCCTCTCTCAAAGGGTAAATGAATATTGTTTTAAGATCAAAGTCAATCTAGCATAATGGGACGAGTAGACTTGTTTTTATGGATATGAATGCAGCCATTGCAGTGATAAGACACCTTCACTGGGTGTAGTATTTCCTATACTTGTCAGTGGTAATGGCAGAGTTTTCTCCCCTATGGAATCAATAAACCTTATATTCAAGTTGGAGGACGTCTGCTGTGGTTTGACCTGGAGAGGATTGGGTTCCACTGGATTCACTTACTTACAAATACCTTTGGTAAACATATTAATCAGCCTCTTCCCTCCAGTTATGGGTTAAATAATAGGAGAGATTGGGTTGTATTGCATTGGCTGGCAACCAGTCACCGCAGAAAGCAATGGCAACCTACTGCGGGATAATCTTCTGCCCGGTCAGTCATGTCTCTTTCGAGACATGATCGCCCAAAGCGTGTATTACATATGGCACTTAACTGACTGAGTATAATAGTTGAAAACATGATTAAGGCTTCTACTTGTAATAAACTGGGGGATCAGTTTTATCTTGTTATGAAGTAATAAACTGATCTCCACTAATTACTACTTAATAATATAATCATTCTCTTCCCACACTAGCTATGAGTCAAATAACAGGACAGACTGGGTTCTATAGCCTTGGCTGGCAACCAGTCTACCACAGAAAGCAATGGCAACCTACTGCGGGATAATCTTCTGCCTAGTCAGTCATGTCTCTTTCGAGACATGATCGCCCAAAGCGTGTATCACGTATGTCACTTAACTGATTGACTGGGTCTACTTGCTGAAGACGCGGTACGCATATCTACCTGGCCTTTACCTGAGATAAATGGAGTCAACTGTTCGAGTGCTCGGTTTCGCATCGATCCTGCGGCCACAGCCGGTCATACGACTGTTGTTGTTTATAATGATGACTGTGATGATGATGATGGTGATGATGATGATGTAATGGCATTTTGTGTTACATTGTTCCAGCTCAATTTCTAACCCATTTTAGATGCATCTTGCATGTGAATAAAATGATTGTTTGTTTTGCGTCTCGCGGCATTTTCAAAGGTCGATTGTAATTAACCTCAGCTGAGAAGAATGATATTTTTTGAACTTAAGAAGAACTTTTCATTAACCTCAGTTGACTAGTGTCCTTGGAATTAATATTTTATTCGAAAGTAGGTCATTAACTGCGTGTTACTTTCTTCTACGAAGTAGTTAATGGCCTCTCTTAAGAGTCAGTTAATTTGCTAACGCATTAATAATTATAGCCAAGGTCGTCAAAATGTGTGCAGTTCTCTTTCAAGAACAAGAGTTTACTTATTCTTTTGCTCTCAACATGATTGCCATTTTTGATAGACAATCGATATGCAATCTTTGTTTACGATCCGTTTGAATCTAAACTTATTTATAAATGGAACTTTGTCTCTGTGTGTGTGTATCCGTTACCTATAGACTCAGAAGCGGCTGAACCGATTTTCTTGAAAATTTACACAGTTGTACTATAAGCGTCTGCGAGTGTTCTTAGCTAAGTTTTGTGCCGAGGTACCTCCGATAAATATCGAAAATCGATAATCTAAAAAATCGGGTTATAGAAGGAGTGGTCCAATTTTAATCAGATTTGATCCACTCATAGACAAAGTCATAAGAAACGATATTCAGAAGTTTCAAGGTTGCAGTTCTTACAATAGTGCAGAAAATTTGATATCGATATCAGGAAATCTAAATTTGATTTATATCCATTCATTTTTCTTTCAGTCTACGGTTTCGCTTTAACAGGAAACAACTATATTGCTTTTTAGTCTTTCGTGCCAACGTCCAAAGAGTCTGAGCTCCAGGACCATGGATTAGTTTTAAAGCTTTCATTACACCCGAGCAACGCCGGGCTATACTGGTAGTATATATATATATATATATATATGTGTGTGTGTGTGTGTGTGTGTGTGTGTGTGTGTATTAGGTGCGATTGTTAAATTGTCGCAATTATTTTATTATTTCAAATATTCTTTTGGCTGAGTTTGAGCTCCAGGACCATGGATTAATTTTAAAGCTTCATTACACCCGAGCAACGCCGGGCTATACTGCTAGTTTTTGATAATTTGAAAAAATTCAACTCTTCTCTTGCCTAAGAAAGAGTGTCGTCAGTTATTATATCAGTTGTTTGCATAATTGCCTGTCAAGTCGAAAAACTTTAAGTTATTTTCACATCAAAGTTTTGTTTGTAATGTGGAAGTAAAATTTTGTGCTAAGGACAAAAATAAAGAAATGCAATGTCTTCTTTATACAAAACTAAAAGAATATGCATTTCAGTTTGCACAATTTAAAAATATTTTCACATTCAACGCTCATATCCACTAGACCATGTTTCCTTTAAATGATGATCTGTAGCGCTAAGATTGTTGTTTTTTAGGAGTTTTACTGATAAAAGATATTTTGACAAGGGGTTTTTTCTTATCGTAAAGTACTGGATATCGAGGTGGAGATAAAGCGTTAATATATATAGCCTTTGAGATTTCAAAAAGAAATCACTCAACCTCGAGAGCTAAGGAAAATTTACTCGACCCCAAATCATTTTACTCGACCGACTCCATTTTCTTAATAGTCACCTTACGTAAGCATAGCGTGGATCGCTGACGGAAGACAAAAAAAAAAAATGAAATTTTAATTAAAATTTCGAACGTATTAGAAAGAATTTTAAAAAAATTTAAAAATAATAAAAACAAAATTTGATTTTACTTCTTAATAAAAGCATAAACATTTTGATGATAAAACTTTTTTTATTAAGTTTGAGTCCTTTTAACATGATATGCTGTTTTCTTTTGGCAATTGAGTGGAGGTACGTAAATTCGTAGTGTCTTTCTTCTCTTTGACTACCACCTCCATCTTATAGATGATAAAAAATAACAAATCTGATTTTCTCAACGATGTTCTATAAAAAAAACTTATACAAGTAAGTAATTTTTTAAACAAGTTATACAATTTGTTTTTCTGTGCGTGTTTGAAAGAAGTATGCTTTTTTTTCTTTTTTTTCAAATGTTCGTTTTTACTTTTCGTAAGCGAGGAGAAAATATAGGATAATATTTTTCCAAATGAGTTTCTAAAAATCTGTGAGCGTCTTTAATCTGGGCGACAGAGATATTTTGGCTCCACTCTGGAAGCGTTAACTAAACGAATCTTTACACTGACCGGGACGATAAAAAAAATCATTGTAGGTCATTCTTAGTAACTTGTGAATGTTCAATGGTATATTCCCTCATGTCACGCTCAGTGGGGGTAACCTGTGAAAAAACAGCTAATAATCTACTCAATTTTTTGCCGTCATTTTTTTTGCTGCAGGGGTACAAATCGTATTGTATGAGGGTTATTCAATAAATAAGGTGAATTCTTCAGTATAAGGACTTCCAATACAGATAGAAGCTTACTTTTTTATTTTTTTCCTTTACTTCTTTTTCAAAGGGATTTTTGCAGATTGAAAAAAAAAAACTTTGAGAGTTTTGGAGATTAACAAAGATGGCCGACTAAGAAGCATGCTCCAGGATTTAACTAGGTCAAGTTTTTGGTTGCTGAAGGGTGAAAACCAGTTGAAATTCATAGGAGAATGTCAACTGTGTATGATGCCACATGTTTCAGCCAATGTCTACAAGTGTTTAAAGAATTTTGAAAGTGTCGATGAAGTCAAAAGTGCTGTGAGCGATTGGCTAAGACATCAGTCCAAAGATATTTACGCTCAGGGAATACAGAAGCTTGTGCACAGATGGAAAAGTGTGTGGTACTGCTGAAAGACTACGTTGAAAAATAAAAATAAAAAAAGAAGTAAGCTTCTGTCTGCATTAGAAAAATTCTCCTTAGAATAATTAACCTTATTTATTGAATGACTCGTATATTTGATGTAAAAATATTGTACAATAATATTCTGTATTTATTGTAGAATATATATATTAATTCTGAATTGTTCAAAGGCCTGTCATTCAACATAAATTTTATATGCAAAACAAGTATTGATCCCTTCAGAAAATATTAGAAATTTCTCCTGTTACACCCCGCAACCTTCGTTCCGTCATCCACCTGACCAGGTCCTTCAAATATGTTATCCGCTGCTTTCCTCTGTCTCTTTTTCTCTCTATCTGGCCTGTTACTAACAGGTTTCCCAAGCCCTCCTTCCTCATTGCATGTCCCAGGAACTTTACTTGTCTTTTCCTGATGCTCAGTATTAATTTCCTTTTCGTTTCCATCCTTTCCAAAACCCCGTCATTGCTTACAAACTCGTTCCTTGATATCCGCAGCCTCGTAGAACAACATTTCCGCTGCTTCAAGTTTTTCATAAATCTTCAAAGATATTGTCCAACATTCATTGCCGTATTAAAGAACAGACATCACATAGCAATCCAGTACTCTCCTCTTTGTTTCTAGTGAAACTGTCCTGTTTCTTAATACTTTACTCAACTTCTGGAATGCTTCTTTCACCATGCCATTTCGCCTCCGGATCTCAGTGTCGCACTTTCCGTATTCTGTTAGAACACTTCCCAGAAATTGAATTTCTTTGAGCGTATATTGTTTGCTTTTCTGAGAGAAGGAAGACAATGCGTTGTGCTTTTGTATAGATTTTAGAATTTCAAAAATAATTTTGGTACATTTCGATTTGTAGGGAAACAGCTACGTTTGTTTTTCATTCTGAACCATCCAAAAGGTTTTCCTTCAAATTCCAACAAGAAAATGTAGAGCCTACCTGAAGGTAATAAAATGGGTCCGAGACGTAAATTCAAGGCGTCGACGAACATTTGCTGATGAACCGAGGTCGCTCAGTCCCCGAAAGAAAAACAATACAGAAAAATTTGACAACCACTAGACGAGAATTTGTAGCATCATCAAAGTTGCTCCTACATCAAGGAAAAATTATCAGTTGGTGTAATTGTTCTATTCTTCTCTGCTGTCCCTAATTTTGCTACGAAATTTCAGGGAAGTATTTTTTCCTTTTCCACATTTTATATCTAGTTTTTATTTTTTGAGGATCTTATGCACCCTTATAATTTTTATTTTAAAAGGGCATATTTTATTTGAAATCATTATCTTTATATGAATGTTATTGGCCATCATCCGGCATACAATGCACTGAACATCTGTCCAATTCATTAATTAATTTCCGTGTTCATAAATTTATCATTTATTACCAAATAAAAAAAATCCTTTACTGTTTTGACCGTTTTAACTTTTGACATCAGATTATTTTAATTTGACTTTAGACGCGTTGAAAAAATCTTGTTTTCAATTCGAGATTACTGAAAAGATTTTTATAATTTTTGATGGAGAAAAATTGAATAAATTTTTCAAGTCATTCAAATAAAAATAAAAGAAAACGAATCATTTAGATTAATAAAGTGTGATTTCCTAATCAAAGAACGGATATATCTATATATATGACATTGCTTAAAAGCGCAACAAACCTTACGATAGTGTCTATCGAAAATTCTATGCGATTCATATTTGTTGTGTTCTTAGGAAAGCTTAATTCACTCTTCATGTGACTAAACTTATGTTTTTGAAAATATTGAATATTACGTATATTTTAAATTAAATTTATTAAAACACGTTATCTTGCAGAACTAATTCATTGCTTATTTAAGCTCACAATACAATTGTCAACAATATTCCCTTTAAAGTGGATATAGCATTAATGCAAATTCCTCTCCTTTCTATGTTTCAATCAAATCCAATCTTCAGGTCTTTATTTTTACAACATTTGTTATTATTACATGGCTATCTAAATTTACATGTAACTTTTCTTTTAATTAATAGACAGAGATAACTTTTTAATAATCATATCTCCCCAAGCAAGGCATTTTACTGCCGCTGTTTTGCAGGGGGTTACAGAGGAGGAAAGTTATGAGAAAGAGTGACAGGTTATAGGGAGTTTCAGGAAGTGGGTAAGAGATGGATGTCTGTGGCCTTAAATGAGGGATCAGTTTATATATTGATTGTAATGTAAAATTGATCCCCATTTTATATCCACATTATAGTAGTATAGACATTTTTTTTTAATAATCATATCGCCCCAAGCAAGGTTTTTGCTGCCACTGTTTTGCAGGGGGTTACAGAGGAGGAAAGTTATGAGAAAGAGTGACAGGTTACAGTGGGTGTCCGGAAGTGGGTAAGAGAAGGATGATAATTCTGATAAGAGTGGAGTGGATGACGTAAGGAGCACGACAGAGAAAGGATGCAAGTTAGTAAGATAGGAGATGACTATTGACTTTACATTAAAATTCTAGATTGTAGCTGTCGGGAAAGCAAGTAAACGGAAGGGAATTCCACAGGCGGGAAGTGCGAGCAAAGAAGCTAATGGAGTAGAATTTGCGTATATAATTTTATTAGTTTCACAGTATATAGGGGGCACCAGTGAGCTAAGTTCATCGGAGCAGAAGCCGTGAAAGTATTTGTAGAAGAGATACAGAGAAGCCACATTGCGCCGGTGAGAAAGTAACTCTATCTGGGCTGCTAAGTCGCGATCGATCACATTACAGATTCTCCGTTGGATTTTCTCAATGACCCGTAGGTGAATAGCACCCGGCCAGATATGGCAGCAGTATTCAGTGTACGGGCGAATGGTAGATTTATATATGTGCAGGATTGTTTCAGACGGGAAAAACTTCCAGGCCCTAAACAGAGAACCGACTTTCTTAGCAGCGGACTTAGTTATGAATTCTATATAGTCATTCCACTTGAGGTCTGTTGTGAGAGTTAACCCGAAGAGGCGCAGTGTTTTGCTTTCAGGGAGACTAGCCTGATCCATGCTAATTGGGGGTGGGGTAGGAGCGATTGTCTGTGATGGTTAATAGATAGCAACTTTGTTATAGAAGCATTAAAATTCACGAGCCATTTCTTAGCCCAGTCCACCAAGGATTGGAGGTCTTTTTTAAGCTCGTCAGAGAGGTTTGCTTTGTCAGCCTCGGCAGATTTTTGATCGATGCGAGAGTAAACCGTAGTGTCGTCAGCGTATATGCCTACTTGGGATCTTATAACATCAACATGGATATAAAAAACATTATATAAAAAAACGAGAAAATATTTTGAATATTGAAATATATTTAATAAGAAAAGCAATAATTTTATGTTTTAGAAATATTTAGTTTGAATTAATTTCTACAAATTTCATTAGCTAGCGTTTTGCTTTTACACAAATATCAAATACTGATGTTTCTCTAATTCGAACTTTTTTTTTTTTTTTATAAGCGTTTCACCCCGAGCAAGGCATGTCACTGCCACTACTGTGCAGGGGGCTACGTAGAGTGGAGAAAGGCTGGTTAAATATAGGAAATAACAGAGGGTGGGTGATAGGCGGGTGAGGATACCGAGAATGAGGGTTGGGTAGATGAGAGTGTTGTGAGAATAGTTGTGAGTTAGTGTGATAGGAGGTGTCTATTGACCCTACATTTAAACACCTGGAGATTGTAACTGTCGGGAAAGCAGACTTGTGGAAGGGAGTTCCACAGGCGGGAAACGCGAGAAAAGAAGCTGTTGGAGTAGAATTTACGGTTACATCTTATTTGTTTAACTGTAAAAGGGTGGGACCTAGTTGCTAATCTAGTATCTCGTGTAAATTCGTGCTTAGGCGGCACCAGTGATCTAAGCTCATCGGAGCAGAAGCCATGAAAGTACTTGTAGAAGAGGCACAGGGAAGCTATATCACGCCGGTGTGAGAGCGGCTGCAGCCGGTCTGCCAAGTCAGTATCAACCACGTTACAGATCCTCCTTTGTATTTTGTCAAGAAGCCCAAGGAGAGCATCAGGGGCACCCGACCAGATATGGCAGCAGTATTCAATACACGGGCGGATGGTAGATTTATAGATGTGCAGAATGGACTCAGACGGGAAAAACTTCCGGGCCCTGCACAGAGAACCAACTTTCATCGCAGCGGATTTAGCAATGAATTCGATATAGTCATTCCACTTGAGGTCCGCTGAGAGTGTGAGGCCAAGGAGGCGTAGTATTTTACTCTCTGGGAGGCTAGCCTGTCCCATGCTAATGGGAGGTAGATGCGATTGTGGTTAGTTGATAACAGCTTTGTTTTGGAGGCATTAAAATTTACCAACCATTTCCTACCCCAGGTCACTACGGATTGGAGGTCCCTTTCAAGTGCGGCAGCGAGGTTCACTTTGTCGTCCAGACCTGGTTTCTGATCGATGCGGGAGTAGATTGTTGTATCGTCGGCATACATGCCAACTTGGGATCTAATGGTGTCGGGGAGATCATTAATGTAGATCAGAAATAGCGTGGGACCTAGGATAGAACCTTGAGGGACGCCCGCGTTCGTCTGGTAGTTTTGGGAGGCATGCCCATTTAATACCACCTTTAATGTACGGTTAGAGAGGAAGGACTGGATGATGTCAAACAGATGTCCAGTTATCCCATAGCTCCGCAGTTTGCACAAGAGGCCAGCATGCCAGACCCTGTCGAATGCTTTGGAGATATCCAAGGCAACGGTTCGGGCTTCACCATTCTTGTCGAGTGCCTGGTATATGTACTCGGTAATGGTCGTTAGCATATCAGCAGTAGACCTGGTGAAGCGAAACCCATACTGTTTGTCAGAGAGAAGCCCGTTGGTCATAAGGTGCTGAATCACCTCGGCGTTGATAATGGCTTCGAAAACTTTGCCAAAGATTGGAAGGAGACTAATAGGACGGTAATTGGCGGGGTCTGAGGGTTCGCCAGAATTCTTAAATATAGGTACTACGCAGGAGGACTTCCAACAGGCAGGAAAGCAGGAAGCAGATAGGCAGAGGTTATAGAGTTTAGAGAGGACAGAGGAGAGTTCTGGGGCACATTTCTTCAGTACTATGACTGGGATTCCGTCACCGCCGCTCGCTTTGTGTGGGTCAAGTTGTGCAATTATCTTGGCGACCAGCGAGGGTGAAATGTGGACGTTATTTAGTTGAGCCTTAGTTCTGGGTGGGAAGTCTGGTGTAGGTATTCCTAACGAGTCCAGTGTCGAATTGGTTGAGAATTTACGGGCAAAGCATTCAGCCTTGTCGGCTGGGGAGGTGAGAACTTCAAATTCATTGATTAGTGGGGGTATTGAAGTCTTGTTCCTGCTGAGCACGCTTTTGCAGAGACGCCTGTATTTTATTTTTTAAGAAAAGCAGAAAAAAGCGATACAAAAAACGAAAACGCTCAACTTTTTCAGGTAAATATATTTCAGCAGGTTCAAATCTTGACAAGAGTAGGCAGATCTAAACTTATTTAATAATGGAATTTTGTGTCTGTGTGCGTCTGTGTGTGTGTGTGTCCGTTACCTATAGACTCTGAAACAGCTGAACCGATTTTCTTGAAAATTTACACAGCTTTACTATAGGTGTCTGCGAGTGTTCTTAGCTAGGCTTTGTGTCGAGGTACCCCCGATAAATATCGGAAATCGATAATCGAAAAAATAGGGTTATAGAAGGAGTGGTCCGATTTTAATCAAATTTGATACACTCATAGACAAAGACATAAGAAACGATATTCAGAAGTTTCAAGGTTGCAGTTCTTACAATAGTGCAGAAATCGATAATATATATATATATATATATATATATGTGTGTGTGTGTGTGTGTGTGTGTGTGTGTGTGTGTGGACTTTTACGCCGATGACGAAGGCCGGCAAAAGAAAAGAAATTATCTTACAAAACAGCTCTGCTCATGACTAAAACAAAGAAGTACCTAATAGTGTAATTGGCATGAGTTTTGATAACGACCACAGTAGTTGAATATTGTGGAGTCATTCACCGTGGGGCATTTTTTCCTAGCCATTACGGTAAGCTGGCCTCTGTTCTCTTCATAGCTTTTTTTGCTCCCACGAAAATAGCAGCTCTCAACCCCAGTCGATCCCGAACAAGCGCATCCCAGTTTGCCACATGATAGAAAATTCCATCATGGTCGTTTCACACTAGTAGTTGAAGGGAACCTTAGATCGTCTAACGTTACGATGTATTCTGAATCGAAAAAAAAAAGGTGTAGTTACACTCAAATGTCCCTTTAAGTCAGATCAAAAATATAAAATGTTTTCTTTCTTTTTCGTTTAAAAAAAAAGGCTGGGATACAGAGAAAACTAAAACAATAATCTTGTAACAATAATGGATACATCAACGGACATGCAGTCTAGACAATGGCTCGATCGACTGACACTCTTCTAGTTAAGATCGAAGGAAGGAATCCTGTATTCCCCCAAATATGACCTATATTTTCAAATATAAAAGTTGAACTCCATTCTGATGAGTTAAATTGGACACACATAATTTTTTTCTGTCTTCCCACATTCATAAATAACAAACTTAATGTTTCTTATAGTAAATGAAAATAATTTTCACAACAATGAGCAAACATTGCCTGATGACGAGGTAGAATCTCGAAATATAGTAAATTTCCGTGGGGGGGGGGGGCTATAATTTTAAATTAAAAACAAACTTAATTATATTGTGATATACAATATTTGTTGTATTGAGCATTTTTAAAAAAAAAATTAAATGCCGGAGAGCTCGAAACTAATACTGTTGGTTCTCTTCACAGGGATATATATATATATATATATATATATAGTATATCGAGGTAGCAAGTAATTTTCTAAACATATGCTGTTAAATATAAGAGACAATGAATGTCTATTATGTTTAATCATGAGCCGTTCTAAACGTCGTATTTTTGCTTTAATTTCAGTTGAAAATAAAGACAAAAATTCTCCAACATAATTATTTATTGGTGTTCTTCTAAGCTTTCGGCTCACATGAGCCATCTTCAGAGAGGTAGTTTAAACTGAAATATTATAAAATCCACCATCACCGACGATTTTATTTTGTGTTGACATAAAACTCCGCTTGGCAACGGCAATAGTTACCAAAAATAATAAACGCAGTTCTTAAGTTTGCGATGCGGTTTTATGACGTCACACCGGCGGGATAGCGCGAAATGACAACAAAACCATGTTGTCAACTGCAATGTAATATGTTATTTCCTGTTTTAAAGTTGATTTTATTGAGTGTTGGTTGCTTTGATTTGATGTACATGGCCTCCAATATCTGCAGGTTCCTCTTACTGTGTGTATGAGTAAGGATCAACGTATTGTTGACCAAAATCTGTCTGATATTACCTATATGTTTATGTTTTTCAGAGAAATGTTGTTTAATAGTACTCTGATCAGAAAGATGACATGTAAGTCTACGGGAGAGCGTGGTTGTAGTAAAACCAATATATGTACTAGCTTTTTTATTAGTATCAGAGATGCAATCTCTGAATGGGCATGTAAATTGGTACACTACATTGTTTTTTTTGTAGAGAATCTATAATAACCCAACAAGCACTAAACTAAATTCTCTCCAAAAAACCAATGTAGTGTACCAATTTACATACCCATTCAGAGATTGCATATATATATATATATATATATATATATATATATCAATACTGTAACTGTATGAGGCATGAACTTTTCTAGGAGAAGAAATGAAAAATAGTATTTATGAACTTTACCTGCCGTTTAGAAATCAAGAAGAAAGGACTAATTGTCATCATTGGTTAACTGAGATGAAAGTGTTCTTGAAGAAAGAAAAAAAAGAAAAAAAAAGAACATGAACTGTTCAAATATTTTTTTCCTGTTTAAAAATGGTTCATTGATGCTAATTTTTTATTTGAAAAAAAAAAACCTTTTCCCAGAAGTAACCATTTTTATTATTATTTAAAAAAATGTCTGAATTTTATTTTATTTTTTCTTTTTGATTTATTTTTGTTGCAAATTGTTAAAATATCGACTTATATAAATTTGTCAGATAATTTTTTATTTTTGAATAAAAGTGTATTCGTCAGATTGAATTCTTATTTTTATTGAGTGATTTCCTCAGTACTGAATGGAAAATCTCGTACAAAACGGTCTCCAGTTGTCCGTTTTTATCGTACTAATATAACATTTTGTACCCTTGCAAAAATTTTTCAAATACAAAAATTAATAAAACTATAATTGTTTTTACTGCATTCATTTGAGAGGGGCAATTTCATCGGGATGCCTATTCGATCTTATATTTGATTAGATTCAAGAAAATTACCGATCTTTTTGTCAGTCGATAAAAATCTTTAGTTTCATTAAGTTTACAACAAAATTATTTGTAGAAAATTAAATTACTTGCAAACATGGGAAATTGAATATAATTAATTTACAATGATGGAGATAATTAAAATTTTTTGAATGTGTTTCCCTAATTTATTTTTCATACATAATTTATTTGTAATGTTTTTGAAAAACAATGAATTAAATTACGAAATTTATCGATGTATAAATAAATAAATAAAAAGCGTCAAATATTATGACGTCAACAAACCGACATTTTCATTTTGGATGTGTGACGGGAATACTGCAGATTGTGAACTATTTCACGAGGTTATATAATCCTTCATTGACAACGTAATGTGCTCCGCTTGTCGGAGGATGAGTATCGCTTATTCTAGTCTTGGTTGCCAGGTACCGATTATCTCAGCAACGCTGAGTTTTCGCTTACCTGGCGATTGGCTCGGAATCGGTTGCCTCTCAATGACAAGTTCTACATATGGGGCCTGGTGGATTTGCCAGATTGTGACCGCTGCAAGCTTCATGTCTTCTACCATTGTTCACGGGATTGCCCTCAATGGGATCTGGGCGGCGAGTTGACTGCTCGTATTGTGCCGCGAGAGCTTGTGCTCATTGATCGTGCATTTGCTTGTGATAATGTGTCACCCCCGTTCACCGGGATGAAGCGTATGGTGTTTCTGTCGCTTCTAGCCACGGCTCGAATAGTGATTCGGAAGACGCGAAAGGAGGAAGTCTTGCGAGGTCAGCGTCTTCAAATCAGGATCTGATCTGATATATTGAGCACCAGCTCAAAATTAAGATTAGAACTGATTGGAAACGTTTGACCTTGACAGCCTTCAGCAAAAGGTAGGTAAATGTGGCGAGCCTGGTTCGCGTGAACGAGGCTAGTCTTGATTTTCCCTTAGAGATATGCTGGTTACATCGGGGTGGATTCCTTTGGAATCCTCCCCTGTTGAAGGTAGCTCTCTTTTGTGTACCTAGTTAATGTGAATGAGTGTGTTCCTAGTCTCTACCCGGCTTTCTGTTTTGTTATGATCGAATTCGAGATTCCCAACCTCCCCAATTTATTTTAGCCTCCTTTTATCTCGGATAGATCAGCCTTCGATTTTCCCATTCCATTAATTATTTTAACCCATCCCCACTCCCTTAGCAAGTGTGCCTCTTGATTTCACAGTTTGGCGGAATACAGCGGCCAACCATTTTGTGGGATGCACGTGTCCTACTGACATCGTTTATTTTGTTGTATTTTCGTTGGTTATTGGGTTCATCCCACTCCCATCATTTCATTTTTCATTAAATGTTTTAAATTATATTATATATTGTACATAGCTGCATTTTATTGCCATGGGTTTGTTCCCCATTTTTTAGGTGCCCCTTGTAAACATGTGGTATTGTGATGTATGAAAGATTGGGAGGTGGTGGATATGTTCTTGTGGTGATTGAGTTAATTGTAATGAGTGAATGGGTCGTGATAGTGTTTAGCTAGGTATAGGATAGCTAGTGTTGACCAACCTCTACCCCTCCCCTTTCGGCCTTGTGCCACAATTTTTTAATTTTGCAAAAGAAATATATTGACAACTTAAGTCTTACCATTAAAAAGTTAAGAGTATTAACTTGTCTTTAACAAATTGAGACTTATTATTAAGAAATTTACGATTGTCTTTAACAAATTTAGACTTGCCCTTAACAAAACTAGACTTATGTTTAAGAAATTTTTAATTAGGCATTAACAAAATTAGGCTGATTAATTCTTAGACCTTTATAAAGTGTCGTATTCAGCACACTCTGAGTCCGAATCATCAATGGAACATACATAGATGAACAAAAAAATATAACAGAGAGCAACATGACGTTCCAGTCAAAACAACAAAAATTAAAAACTATTTCAGAATTTTGAAAAAGCTTAATTTCAGAACTTTATTCTGCTCATTTAGAAACCGGCTGTGTTTGAAAATTGAATTTTGTAAGATCGTGATATTTATTGTCCGAATTTCTGTGATTAGGAAAAATATCTTTATTTGCATAATTGAAATTCGGATTACTTTACTCATTTGTTGTTGTTATCATGACATTTGACATTTCAACCGTTGTACGCTCTTCATGAAAAGAAATACAGAAAAAAAACCTTGTCTGTTTTCTACACACACACACACACAGGCACACACAGACACACACACACACACACACACACACACACACACACACACACACATATTTCTCTTTTTTTCTCTTCTTTCCATTAATCAATTGTTTACTTTTTCTTTATTCTTTGTTTTTTATATTCTTTGGGGTTCTTTTTAAATGAGCGAGACATTTTTCGTAAATAACCGTTACAAATGTCTATTCTAAATATGGACATGTGAGTGTCTGTGTAAAATAATTTTTTGGGGACATATTTTGAGGATCAACTGTTGTACCATTCGGGTCTGACGAAAAATAGGTGAAATATGTATTACCCATGGGAATTGTAATAAATTAATACTCCATAACTTTTATGAATATCAAACAATAAATATATATTTTAAAGAAAACGTTCACGGCTTCTCACACTTTTTATTTTATATATATATATATATATATATATATATATATATATATATATATATATATATATATATATATATTGTTTAATTACTTAGCTTTTGGTCATAATATAATTAGACCAGTGCACATTTGTATTAAAAAGTGTTCAATACAGTTATATTGTAGAACTTTTGAATATTTTCCATTTGTAAACGAGTTATTACGCGACCCAGGTTTCTACCACAAGTGTTGTTTTCACGCGATTTTCAGTAACTTGAAAATCACCTGAAGACACCACTCATAGTAGAAACTGGGTCACGTAATAACTCTTTTAAAAATGGAATATATATATATATATATATATATATATATATATATTCCATTCTAATATTTATATATATGTTTCCTGAAGGCACCGTTATGATGTCCTTCACACGCCAGGGTTTTATTTTTTTTCATCTGGAGCATGGTTAATGTAATATTTTTGTATGTGAGTGGTTCTTCAGGTGGTTAATTGTTTTTGATTACTTTTGTTGTGTTGACGTTATTTTATTGTTATATTATTTGTAGGTGTTTGATTTTGTTTTTATTGTGCAGGTGGTTGATTTCTTTTTATTGCCTATTATTGTTAGTTTTCTTTTAGTGCACGTGAATGGGTGTCCTCTTAACTGCTTTATATTTTTCTGTAATTTTGGTTGACCTCTTTTGATTGTAGTTGGGTGTTTGTGTTTTTGTGTGTATTTATGTTTGTGGGCTTTATGTTTAATTTTTGTCCGTTTGGTGATTGTTATATTATCTTTTGTTTTTTTTTGTTGGGATTAAGTGTTTATGTATTTATATTTTTTGAGTATTTATATATGGTAGTTTTGGGTTTGCGTTATGTTTTTTGTTTTTGTTGTTATTTGCGTAGCAAAGTAGGTATTTGATCCAATGTTTACATTTTCCTCAGTACTTTGTTTTTTTTTTAATATTTTAATTTGATTTTTTTTCAATTAAAAAAATTTCAGTTGCTGCTATCGCTGTTGTGTGGGATTCTCTTTCTACGATTACATATTTAATCTTGGTGGTAATATTATCTTCTTTCTGGTTCCATATATATTTCGTTAGGGTTGTATCAAAATACATTGAATATTACATAATAAATTACTCCAAGCTTCATACAAATAAACAAACACAGGGACACAACGGCAATTTAAAATTAAGCCTTGACAAGTGATGGACATCATAATCGTGCACGGAACTCCGAAGTAGGTATGACTCTGCTCAGTCGCGTACCAAATTTCTTAACAGTGATCATATATATATATATATATATATATTTTCTAAACATATGCTATTAAATATAAGAGACAATGAATGTCTATTATGTTTAATCATGAGCCGTTCTAAATGTCGTATTTTTGCTTTAATTTCAGTTGAAAATAAAGACAAAAATTCTCCAACATTTAGATAATTATAACAATACGGTGATCCTTACTCATACACACAGTAAGAGGAACCTGCAGATATTGGAGGCCATGTACATCAAATCAAAACAACCAACACTCAATCAAATCAACTTTAAAACAGGAAATAACATATTACATTGCATTTGACTACATGGTTTTGTTGTCATTTCGCGCTATCCCGCCGTGTGACGTCATAAAACCGCATCGCAAACTTAAGAACTGCGTTTATTATTTTTGGTAACTATTGCCGTCGCCAAGCGGAGTTTTATGTCAACACAAAATAAAATCGTCGGTGATGGTGGATTTTATAATATTTCAGTTTAAACTACGTCTCTGAAGATGGCTCATGTGAGCCGAAACCTTAGAAGAAAACCAATAAATAATTATCCAAATGTTGGAGAATTTTTGTCTTTATTTTCAACTGAAATTAAAGCAAAAATACGACGTTTAGAACGGCTCATGATTAAACATGATAGACATTCATTCTCTCTTATATTTAATAGCATATGTTTAGAAAATTACTTGCTGCCTCGATATACTATATATATATATATCCGAGTGAATAAGGAACGAAGAAAAATTTAGAACGTTGAAAGCATTAATTTAAAACAGTACTCGATATATAGAGCGGTGAATATTACAAGATTTATTCATTTATCGCTAACGCCCACTAACGACCCACACACAACTCGCCAAATATAAGAAAATAAGCTTTCCATTCCTTTCCCCAACACCTCATGAGACATTGTAATTTCAACCTCGAAACAAAATGTACACTTTGTAGTGGATAAAAAAAAATGTACATGTTCTAAAATATAATTTATATATATGTATATATATATATATATATATAGTGTATCGAGGCAGCAGATAATTTTCTAAACATAAGATCCGAAGTAGGCATGTACGCCGATGACACCACAGTTTACTCTCGCTTCGATCAAAAATCCGGTATGGGCGATGAAGCAATCCTCGCTGCCAAGCTTGAGAAGGACCTCCAATCCGTGGTGGACTGGGATAAGAAATGGCTCGCAAATTTTAATGCTTCCAAAACGAAGCTCCTATCAATTAACCATCATAGACAATCGCTCCTACCTCCCATTAGCATGGAACAGGTCTGCCTCCCTGCGAGTAAAACGGTACGCCTCCTTGGCCTCACACTCTCAGCGGACCTCAAGTGGAATGACTATATCGAATTCATTGCTAAATCCGCTGCTATGAAAGTTGGTTCTCTGTGCAGAGCCCGGAAGTTTTTCCCGTCTGAGTCCATTCTGCACATCTATAAATCTACTATCCGCCCGTGTATTGAATACTGCTGCCACATCTGGTCGGGTGCCCCTGCTATTCTCCTCGGTGTCCTTGACAAAATACAGCGGAGAATCTGTAATGTGATCGATGCCGACTTGGCAGCCAGGCTTCAGTCAGTCACTCACCGACGTGATGTGGCTTCCCTGTGCTTCTTCTATAAATACTTTCACGGCTTCTGCTCCGATGAACTTAGATCACTGAATTTGCAAGAGATACTAGATTAGCACAGTAAAACAGATAAAATATAACTGCAATTTCTACTCTAACAGCTTTTTTCTCGCACTTCTCGCCTTCCATATATTTGCTTCACCGATAGCTACAATCTCCAGGAATTTAAATGTACGGCCAATAGACACCTCCTAACACACTAACTCGCACCCATTCTCTGAAACACTCTTCCCATCTACAGAACCCCCATCCTCGGTATCCTCATCCGTCTACCACCCTCCCTCTGACATTTCATAAAACTAACCACTCTTTCTCAGCACTTTCCCCTATGTAAGCCCCTGCGCGATAGTGGCAGTGGAATGCCTTGCTTGGGGTGAAATGATTAATATATATATATATATATATATATATATATATATATATATATATATATATATATATTTGTTTTTCTTTAATCCGAAGTGGAAGAGTAGGAAGGTAAATTCCAAGAACCTGATCCTAATTAATATTAAAAAAAATTTAACATTAAAAAGTGATGCAGGCAGAGAGCTCAATGTATTAAGAATACAGAGCCAATATAAATTAGAGTAAATTTTCAAAATTCAAAGGTGTCGGATGTACATTCATTTCGACATAGGGTCTCTAACAGAGATTCCACGTCACGTCAGCGACATTGTTTTGTTCCAAATGGCGAAGGCCCTGGGGTAAAGTGGGGAAGGGGCCAGGTTAACAACGACCCCTTCCCCACTTTACGTTCTGCGTGTGTGTAGTGAATATTGATGTCACCGTTGGGCGTCTGCTTCTGCTATGTATCTAGAGATTCTTAACAAAATCTAAAGATCCCTGAACTTTATTGGCCCTGACATTGCATTCCTGCTTTGCTGACAATCATTCTGTACTCGCCTGTGGGACACTCTTTCCGTCTCTTGCTTTTTTTATCAACTACAATATTCAGACATTTAAATGCAGAGTCAATCGTCATCATCATTTATCTTTTTAGGAATTTGTTCTTTTATTGTCCTTTCTTCTCAATAACAGTTTCTCAATTTCTTTCACTCTAACTTACACCTTAGTGGGTTTATCGCTTTCCTTGAGGTGAAATGACTATATGTTTTTTTTTTTTTTATAATCATATCACCCCAAGCAAGGCATTTTACTGCCACTGTTTTGCAAGGGGTTACATAGGAGGAAAATTATGAGAAAGAGTGACAGGTTATATGAGGTGTCAGGAAGGGGATAAGAGAAGGATGAGAATACTGATAAGAGTGGAGTGGACGGAGAAAGGAGCATGAGAGAGAGAGAGGATGCAGGTTAGTGAGATAGGAGATGACTTTTTACTGCCATTGTTTTGCTGGGGGTAGCATAGGAGGAGTGACATGTTATAGGGGGTGTCAGGAAGTGGGTAAGAGAAGGATGACTGTGGCCGTAAAGTGAGGGATCAGTTTATATATTGATTGTAATGTAGAATTGATACCCCACTTTATATCCACATTTTAATAGCATAGAAATTTCTTTTTTATAATCATATCGCCCCAAGCAAGGCATTTTACTGCCACTGTTTTGCATAGGAGGAAAGTTATGAGAAAGAGTGACAGGTTATAGGGGGTGTCAGGAAAGGGATAACAGAAGGATGAGAATACTGATAAGAGTGGACGGAGAAAGGAGCATAAGAGAGAGGATGCATGTTAGTGAGATAGATGACTATTGACTTTATATTTAAATTCTTGGAGATTGTAACTGTTGGGGAAGCAAGTAAATGGAAGAGAATTCCATAGGCGGGAAATGCGAGAAAAGAAAAAGAAAGTTATGAGAAAGAGTGACAGGTTATACGGGGTGTCAGGAAGTGGATAAGAGAAGGACGAGAATACTGATGAGAGTGGAGTGGACGGAGAAAGGAGCACGAGAGAGAGAGAGAGAGAGAGAGAGGGAGAGAGAGAGAGAGGGAGAGAGAGAGAGAGGATGCAGGTTAGTGAGATAGGAGATGACTTTATATTTAAATTCTTGGAGATTGTAGCTGTCGGGAAAGCAACTAAATGGAAGGCAATTCCACAGGCGGGAAGTGCGAGAAAAGAAGCTGATGGAGTAGAATTTATATGTATATTAACAGAATGAAGTGTGGAAATAGAATTCAGAATTGCTTGCAGTTACAATTACTTATTGCAGAGAGTGAGATTTGTGATCGTTAAGCTGGTATAAAACAATATGTAATGTTTTCTTTCTGGTACCAATAGTATTTCTATCGTAAGAGCAATAGACCTCATGTACTTGTAAAATTTATGATACCCATGGAAATTTTATTGTGACATATATAAGATCAGATAAGATTAGAATTGTATTATCGATAATTATATTTCATCGATAGAAAATATTTTCTTATAATTAAAAGAGAATTTCAGTCGTTCGTTTCATTTGCCAAAATTTACACTTGGCTGACTGCTTTCATCTGTTGCATTTTACTGACGAAGAATTTTGTTTTGATTATTAAATTCGGTAAAAATACAATTTATTTATTTACTTATAATTTGAATGAATGATACAGAAAATAAGTCACTGATTTGTAAAAATGTCGAACGAAAGAAGCAAACCTCTGAAAAGCTTTCGAAACAGTGAGGAGGGGGAGTAAAAGAAGAATCCTGATAAGAGACAGATGCTTTTCGTTCTCAAACACTAAATCAGACAAAGCAGTTTTTCATTCTTCAACTTTTTTTCCGGCCGATGTCATTCTGTTAACTGTACCATTTATTATTAGCAAATACCAGTCGATATTGACAGAGTCGGACAATAGAATACGATAAGTTCCGAGATTCTAAATATTTATTCCGGGCGACTGGCCAGACTGATTAGCTGCAAACGAAACTTTCTAAAAAGTCCAAAAAATATTTTGGCGTAAGTTAAGTAAAGCTTCTTCTACAAATAAACAAAATGATTGAAAAATCATTTTCGAATGAGTCTGCTTAAACTTGGGCCACCGAGAGCGTAAAAGCAAATGACTTTCTTTAAATTAGTCGATTGACTAACGGGAAATCTGTCGAAGAAGTTTATTATTAAGCGAACTTTTGTCGAAAAACGGTTGGTGTTTTCTGAAAGTATTATCGATAGCTTTTGGAAATTTATTTTTAATGATTTTTCTCGCTGTTTTCATGTGTCCGCTTCATCAACAAAAGCAAATAGCGAGAGAAATTGAAACAAGGATGTTTTGCCTAGAGTTCTGTCACTAACAATTTACAATTTCTGGATTATACTCGGTGATTGACCAAGTGAAGTAATTTACTTTGGGTTGTAATTTATCATATCATTCTATTAAAACATTTTTAAAGAAAATGTTTCTCAAGTCCAGTAGCCGTTATCACTCTATCCAGTATTTATGGGTTTTTTCCTTTCTAAAAATGTGGAACGTTAACAGTCGTTAATCTATTTGCAATCCATTTTAGTTGTTGCTGCTATTAAAAGTCTAGAAGGGATTTTTTTATTTGCGAAGCACCTGTCTACGAGATTCGAAGAAAGATGATCCTCTTTAGGGCTTACTGATCTCATTCGCTCGAAGCCATTTTTAACCGTTGATCGTACACTACCGGCCATAGTTATTAGGTCACCACAGTCTTTTTTAAAGAAATGATGTATTTCATACTATTTTTAGTGTTTATTGCCATAGAATGGTTCTTTTGTTATTATTACTTTGCAAAATTTTATAAGGCAAGGAAACAAAGATGAACTCGTCCGAATCACCCTAAATATTCTTCATTCTTTTATTGATGAAACTGCAATATAGGTAATTATTAAATATTTATAAATTCATTCGATGCACATGTTATTGTCCAATATTAACAAAAGAACCATTCTATTTTAATTTACAATTATTCACTTGCCAATAAAAACAAAAAAATTGGTATGAAATACATCATTTTTTTTAAAACACCAGTGTTTTAAAGAGAAATGATGTATTTCATACTATTTTTTATAATTATGGCCGGTAGTGTGTTTGACAGTTTAGATATTTCTCGGCAGGGTTTGGTGCCATGCATGACACTTATTTAAAAATCTCGATCTGACGACAAACTTCTGTAACCGGAAGGAATTTTGAGAATAGTATTTAAACAAAATTGAGAGTTTGTGTCATTTGTTCTTTCTCAAAATCCATCAATAAACACTGAGATACTCAAGCAAGAATAATCTTAGATTAAATAATATTGATATAGCTGCACAGAGGACATCTAAAACGAGGAACAGAATGAATTCTAGTAGCAACCAATATGCAAAGTGAAATGGGTAAATTGTTGCCATTTTATATTTTTTTAATTTCCTGTGCGTTGTATTTGATTTTGTCAACTGTAGGGTCAGTTGGACCGTCTAAGAAAAAAAAAAAAAGAAATAGAAAGAGCCATTCACTTCACCAGAAACGGCATCCTGTGCTACTTATCAATATATTTATTTTGCAAAATTAAAAAATTGTGGCACAAGGCCGAAAGGGGAGGGGTAGAGGTTGGTCAACACTAGCTATCCTATACCTAGCTAAACACTATTACGACCCATTCACTCATTACAATTAACTCAATCACCACAAGAACACATCCATCACCTCCCAATCCTTCATACACTACAATACCACATATTTACAAGGAGCACCTAAAAATGGGGGACAAACTCATGACAAGAAAAATGCAGCTATGTACAATATATAATATAATTTCAAACAGTCAATGAAAAAATGAAATGATGGGAGGGGGATGAACCCAATAACAAACTAAAATACAACAAAATAAACGATGTCAGTAGGACACGTGCATCCCACAAAATGGTTGGCCGCTGTATTCCGCCAAACGGTGAAATCAAGAGGCACACTTGCTAAGGGAGTGGGGAGGGGTTAAAATAATTAAAGGAATGGGAAAATCGAAGATAATAGGAGGCCACAACAAACTGGGGAGGTTGGGAATCTCGAATTGGATCATAACAAAGGAGAAAGCAGGGTACAGGCTAGGAATACATTCATTCACATTAACTAGGTACACAAAAGAGGGCTACCCGATGTGAATAGTAGATCTAAAAGAGAAAATCAAGGCTAGCCGTTCACGCGGACCAAACTCGCCACATTTACCCACCTTTCGCTAAAGCCTATCGGAGTCAACCGATTCCAATCAGATCTAATCTTACTTTTGAGCTGATGCTCAAAATATCGCATCAGATCCTGATGTGAAAGTCGGCTACCTCGCAAGACTTCCTCCAGTCGCATCGTCCATTCGAGCTGTGCCCAGGAGCGACAGAAACACTATTCTCTTCTCTCCCGAAAACGGAGGCGACACATTGTCACAGGCGTATGCACAATCAATGAGCACGTGCTCACGCGGCGCGATACTAGCAGTCAATTCGCCGACACGGCCCCATAGAGGGCGAACCCACCCCACGAACAGTGGTAGAAGGCGTGCACAGACGTCTCCTTTAAACCACAATCTGACAAATCCGCCAGGCCCCATATGAAGGCCGCGTCATTGATAGGCGTTATGCCTCCATTCATCTTCTAACGAGCTGATTACATAAAATGCCTTGAAGAAGTAGTGCTACCCTGAGTCAAGAGGGTGGCTGCTGGAAGAACCTATGTCTGGCAACAGGACTCTGCACCATGTCTTCATAAGAACCAAGCCATGACTGTCAAAAAATTTCTGCGACCACATCACACCTTACATTTGGCTACCTAACTCTTGAGGCTGCAATACCTTTGATTATTATGTGTGGGGTGCAATTGAGTGAGAGACCAAAATAACTAAGCAAGGAGATTGTCCAGAAGAATTTCAGGATATTCCGAAGTCGTCTGGAGGCCGTGTTTGAAGCCAATGGTGATTTTATTGAAAAGAAAATACTCTTTAGCATTTCAAGATATATTTGTTTAATTTTGGCAAATATATCTCTTAAAATGTGATATCAGTATTATTTTCGTTTTTGCGTATTTAGACGATAATTTATATTACTATATATTTAGACACACACATTATATATATATATATATATATATATATATTATAAATATATTGATTGAGCTCTCTGGAGAAGAAAATTTTAAAAACAGATTCCACTTCGGCTATATGCGTGACTCTTCAGAAATGAATTGAGTTTTCTCGGTGACTGGCGTCCGTATACACTGCTTATATACAAGAAATTTAATTAGAATTTCCCTTCTCTGATGCCATGCGCCGATGGCTTAGTAGGTAGAGACTCCGACTGACACCAAATTGGTCGAGTTCCGCTCCCAGCCAGAAGCAAGTTATATGTCTAGCCACACTGATGAGCTGTGATACAGCGAAACGGGCTTGTATGTGGATGACTGATATATTATCTATATTTTAAATTTCAACAGACAGCAATGCAAACTGTTCGGTTAATAAATGCCGAATTATTTCTTACAAGGAAACAGCTAACCTCACTATTACCATTACGATGGGTTAAGTGATTTCCAAACTATATATATAATGTTTTTGAACGAAATAGCCGCTCAAATAACCGAAAACAAACGTCATAGAAACAAGATGGGGTAAAAGTGGTTAATCGTTTTCTAGTGGGTGAGTCGAATAATAATTAGATAAAAAATAACTAATATTTCGAGTACAAACTTTTGTGGAAATTTTTATGTTCTACAAAACTATAAAGATCGCTTTTAAAAACTAGCATCATAGCCCGGCGTTGCCCGTGCAACTCAGAACATTTTTAAATTAGATGACTAATGCAGCGTGTTTCGATTTCCGAGCGCTTGTACTTACCGTCTCCCTTTAAAACTCAGTTTTATAAAAAAAAATAATTATATAAGAAATTCTTGTTTAAAAATTGTTAAAAAATTCCATTAAAAAATCTATTTTCTTTTGTTTTGCGTAAACGTTAGTTGATGTTTTGTGTGACATTGTAAACAACATTGCGTTTGCTTTTGTTTAAAAATTACGGGAGAAAATATTAAAATTTTTTGTTGACTAAATGAATTTCAGAAATTTTCGAAGAATATTTGAAAATGTAATTTAATTTTAGAGGAAAAAGTTACATTAATGCCATACAAATTACAGACAGTTGATTTCCTGCATGAAATATTTAGCAAAAAAGAAAAAGTTTTATTTTTTTTAATTTTATTTTCTGAAGTATGAAATATTCAATCTGGAAAAAAAAGTCTTAAATAATTAAATTAACCATTGGCACTTTTTTTTTACATATTTTTTTTTTGTTTGAAAAACACATTTTTTTAAAAATATTTCTTTTGTTTCAAAATTACTTTAAAGAATTTCAACATTGTTTTGTTGACCAAATGAATTTTTAAAACGTCGGGATAAAAATTAAATATAAACTCGAGTTTGACACGTGTGATTTGATTTCTGTGACGTAATCTAGCAAACATCTTAGATCTTAGATGCTTTACAGAGAAAATGTAAACAATCGGCACCATTGGCCAAAAAGTGCGAAAGGTAAAAATTGCTGAACTTAAACTCAAAACGTTTCTGTCGACTTGGCTTCCCTGTAGATATGTGTCCATAGAAAGTTTGAATGGCGTAGCTTAAAAAATGTAGGCATGCATAGGTTACAGTCACACACAGGCTCACAGATTGCCTTATATATATATATATATATATATATATATATATATATATATAACATAGTGATGATCCACGTATACTGTTTTAATATGTATAGGAAAAACTACCAAAAAGTTGTAAGTTTAAAAATGTATTTTTTTTTACGTTTACAAATATTTTCTTTTTAGGTTTACAAATATTTAAAACAATCTGTCGCTTTCTGCGTCACGTGATGTAAACAATCTCTCGGACGAACGCTCTCGCAAAAACGTTTCTAATTTAAATTTTAAAATCATTTGTTTCTGATGAAAGGCTGAGGACGGTCTGAAATATCAAATATAATAATAGAAATAAATAAATACTGTCCCAAAAATACATTTTTAAACTTACAAGTTTTTAGTAGTTTTTCCTATATATATATATATATATATATATATATATATATATATATATAAAGCTCAAAATGAATGGGGATACTAAAAATAAAGTTGAACCAAAGTCGATGCACAAATTCCTATGAGAAATTATTTTTCATTTCCTCTTATTTGTGGAGAAAATGTGAAATTCTAATTAAAATAATTGAACAAAGAACAATCAACGCTGGCGGAAATCCACGTATCCGTTCGCGAGTAAATTTCATTTGTTGATATCATCACAAGTTCGATTAACTTTATAAAGGTAATGATTTTTTCTTAGCTAAACGGTTTCTAGGGAAGCAACGCTGAGAATATCAGACAATAGGTGAACTGAGCGAGTATGTTTTGCCAACTTCCGGTGAGGAATATCGTCACCAATCAAAGCTAATAAGAATGCACGAAAAAATGACAGATTCACTTAGGCGTTTTTCAGAGTCTTCATAAAATAATTGTCCCTCAGTAATCGAAATTATTCATTTATGTTCCTCTTATTATGTCTAAAAGAAAGTCACACGCATGAAATACCCAGTTAGAATTGAATCACAACAGTAATTGCTTACGGCACAAGCCTAATAGGGTCGTAAGCAGTAACAACTGTGGTGTGTCTTGGAGAAGATAACCTGACGAGACTATCTTTATTCAGGTCAGGTTTTGAATTCAGTTTAATTTTTCCTAAAGCAAGTGAGTCAAGTCTGTTATTTAACTCATAGCTGAAGGAAGATGTATTTTTTTGCAATGGATTTATTCTTTTTTTCCATAATAGCAGAATTTAATACCATTTTAGACGTGTTACTAGATTATCTCAAAATTCTTTTGTTGTCCTTTTCCGATCACCAAAAAAAAACAAACAAAAAAAACGAAAACAAAGATGCGTAGAACCCGGGACAGGAAATGAGTAATGTCCAAATGTTGTATTTGAAGAAACCAATTATTAAAGAAATAATACTTAAGAGATTATTTTCTATAAGTAGATATAAATGTATTGTTATTTGAGTTATAAGCGTAAGTGTTAGTAAATTACTAACACATTTATGAGCATATTAATTTTCTTATTGCGCTGTTGAATAAATAGTTTGGATATGCGCAATGTGCACGGGTGAGAAGGAAAGATGCTTGCTTGTTAATAGACACTTGACACATTACTATAAATATTTATAAATCATAACGATTACACACCTTTTACCTGTGGGTAAAACATGTGGGATATTCAGATATTTATGAAGACCAGATTTATATGCGTATAAATAATACTAACACATATTTACGCAAGTATGCTAACAAACATGACATATACTCAGAAAAAAAAACGAATGAATATATATATATATATATATATATATATATATATACTCTTTGCGTTTAATACTACCTTCAATGTGCGGTTAGGAGGAATGAGAGGATTAGGTCAAACAAATGTCCAGTTATACCGTAGCTCCGCAGTTTGCATAAAAGGCCAGCATGCTGACTCTATCATGGTTAATTGATAGCAGCTTCGTTTTGGAAGCATTGAAATTTACGAGCCATTTCCTACCCCAGTCCACTATGGATTGGAGGTCCTTTTCAAGCTCGGCAGCGAGGTTCGCTTTGTCGCCCACACCGGGTTTATGATCGAGGCGAGAGTAAATTGTGGTGTCATCGGCGTACATGCCTACTTGGGATCTAATGGCATCGGAGAGATCATCAGAAAGAGCGTGGGACCTAGAACCTTGAGGGACGCCCACGTACGTATTGTAGTTTTGGGAGGCATGTCCGTTTAGTATATATATATATATATATATATATATATATATATATATAAGCACAAAAAGTTAGTTACTAAGCTTAGCAGATTTATGCCGACTTCGAAGTTTCGTGAGGTAACCGTTACGATGTTCACACTCGTCGGGATCGGTTTTCAGAACCACTCCTGACGAGTGAGAATATCATCACGTTGGTATCAGCACATTTTATCCTTTTATAATAAAGTGTAGCGCAATAGCACATCACTTTTTACAAACTATTGCCCATTAAAAGAAGTCAATAAAAAAACCTACCGTAAAATAGAAAATATATATAAAAAAATAGAACTTGTAAACCCTTACACGGCCCATGTTTTCTATGTTTACAAGAAAAATTTCAAATTACTAAATTTCTTAAATTAAACCTATTGAACTAACGCAACGAAATAACTTCCATCTGACATCATCGTTCATATATACTGTTGTGGGGTTCTCCCTTTTCATAAAGGTGGACTCGTCCAGAGTATACTTATACTACTGCTATAGAAGCGAGACAAGAGAATACCGCGTTTTCTAGTGGTAATTTTTTGACGCGGTCAGCTCTCTGCCTTCGGGCGGAGAGCATTAACCAAGTCGTGGCTCCGCCGAGGGGTAGAGTCACGACTGGGCAAAATTAGACAGATATTTTTGGCTGGGCTATATGGCCCGGAGAACCCACTTTAAAAAGGCCTTGTCCCACATTTTGCCCTAGTGATGGGTAAATAAATACCGAATACCGCGTTTTCTCTCGGTCATTCCTTTGACACTGACAATCACTCTGCCTCCGGGCGGAGAGTATTAACCCAGTTGTGGCTCTGCCGAAGGGTAGAGTCACGATTGGGCAAAATTAGACAGATATTTTTGGCTGGGCTATATAACCCGGAGAACCCACGCTAAAAAGGCTTTGTGCCATATTTTACTCTAGTGGGGGGGGGGGATAAATGCAGAATACCGCGTTTTCACAGAGAGTTAACCGGAGAATACGAGAGTCCAGAGAGAGAGAGAGAGAGAGAGAGAGAGAGAGAGAGAGAGAGAGAGAGAGTACATAGTAGATCGTTGTTACCAGCAGAGAGGAATTATTCGTAAATTGAGAAAGAAGCGTTAAGCATAATATTCACCATAACTAGCTTCCACAGATACGTATATGGAACAGAGTTTACTCTTCAAACTGATTATAAACCTCTTCTCACTATATTCGGATCGTAAAAAGAACTACCAATTTTCACAGCCTACCGACTTCCGAGATGGAGAACTATATTATTGAATTATAATTTTCACACTAGAGTTCCTACTGTCAAAGATAATTGGTCATACAGATGGCTTATCTAGATTGGTAACTGCGAAATGCGAACCTCTAGAAGACTTTGTAATAGCGGCTTTGCGAGCCGAAGACGAAATTAGTAAAGTTCTAAGCAAATGAAGTAAAGAATTGCCAGTGACTTTGTTAGAAATCAGAAGAGAAGCTGAAATGGATGAATTTATACGAAGTACAAAGAGAAAAATATGAGAAAAAGAAAGAACTCGAGTGGACAGCTTTTCAATTTGTGATGAAGTACTACATTATAATGAAATTATCATACCCAAATCTTTACAAAGGACTTTCATCTAGGACATCAAGGGAAAAACCGTATGAAAGCGTTAATGAGACGTTTCGTTTATTGGCCTAATATGGACAACAACATTACTCAAATGGTAGAAAAATGTAGAGGCTGCTCTACGGCAGCAAAGGCACCACTAATTATAAAAAAACCATGGCCTAAGGTGAACATACTACGCAGGACCCATAGATGGATATTACTATTGTATAACTGTAGATAGCTTTAGCAAGCGACCAGAAAATTTCAGATACAAAAACCCCACGACGGAAAACACCATAAATTGTCTACACAAGTTATTCGCAAGATCTGGCGTAGTCGATTGCCTTGTAATTGAAAATGGTACCCAATTCACCTTAAGCAACTTTCAAGAATTCTGTGCGACTTATCAAGTCAAGCATATTAAAATAGCACCATACCATCCACGATCTAACGGACAGTCCGAAAGGTTTGTGGACACGCTTAAGGGAGCCTTGAAAAAAGCAGAGGACGTAGAAACAGAAAGAGCTATGCAACAGTTCTTATAAGTCTACAGAATCATTCCGAATGGAAACACACCAGCTGGCCTTTCGCCAGTTGAAGTGATGTTTGCCCGTAAAATACAGCAAAAATAAAAACCGGCATACAAATATAGTGCCAAAAAGAGGCTTCAAACCTGGCGAACGGGTCTATTTCAGAATGTTCAGGAACAATATCGCATACTGGGAACCAAGTACGATAATAAGCAAACTGGGAAATGTTCTGTACACGATCCAAGGCGAAAAATTCACTCACAGGAGACATATCAATCAGATGAAAAAAAATGACGGGTAGAGGAGCCAAGCTCGTCACCTTTGGAAAATGAAGACTTGATGGAGGAGATTTTTGAAGCATTTGTAATTCAAAGACCGCAAGAAACCACGGAGATTAGAATAACAAGCAGGAAAAAAAAAGAGGCTAGGGAGGGGGTGTTGTGGGGTTCTCCCTTTTCATAAAGATGAACTCGTCCAGAGTATACTTATACTACTTCTATAGAAGCAAGACGAGAATACGGTGTTATCACAGAGAGTTAACCGGGGAATACGAGAGCCCAGAGAGAGAATGGCAGTCAGTACACAGTAGCACATAGTAGCTCCGTGGGCCAAACATCGAGAAGATTATTACGCAATACCTGTCAGCTTCCGACGCGGACATACTAAATATATTACGGTTTCACCTCCAGAGGCTTGTACATATACTTTTTACTAACCCGTATTCCTGGACTACTAATCTTCATTCAAGTTTGTATCCTTACATTAATACACTTATTTTCTATCTCAATTACTGGTCGTTGTTCATTTATTTGTGTGGACCCTATTCCCGGAATCCACAACATATACCCTAAAGTATTTTCTACTATAATATAACTAGATCCCACAATCACAATCTTACCCCTTTGCTTTAATATATTGATTCTTCCATCTTTTGATAATTAATTTGTTTCAATTAACTGATATATTACCTACTATAACTCCCAAGTACATATAAAAACATATAATAATATTAATAGATAAATCGAAAACGTTCCACAGCACATTCGACGCCATTGCCGACATGTCATAATACAATTGTATACACTCAAATGTTTCATAAACTGACACCAAAAAAATCTAGCTTTCCACAACATCTTAATTCTCTCCCCAAACTCTCCCCTATTAACTCATTCCCCTACCCGTCATTGACTTACTTTCTATTGGCTAACCTACTCCAACCCTTTGAATTTCACAACCCCTCTAAATTGTCTGGATATGGTAAATATAAATCAATTCCTAACAGAACAATAGTTCACTGCCTGATGAGGAAATAACAAGTAGTACCAAAACACCAAAACTCTCGTGTTTCATCAAACTATGTTGATATTATAAATACTTGTAAACATGGAGGCTTGCCTCCCAGAGAGTAAAAAACTACGCCTCCTTGGCCTGACACACTCAGTGGATCTCAAGTGGAATGAATATATCGAATCTATTGCTAAATTCGCTCCTATGAAATTTGATTCTTTGTGCAGGACCCGGAATTTTTTTTCCGTCTGAATCTATCCTGCACATATATAAATTTACCATCCGCCCGTGTATTGAATACTGCTGCCACATCTGGTCGTTTTCCCCTGCTATTCTTCTCGGGGTTCTTGACAAAATACAACGGAGAATCTGTAATGTGATCGATACCGACTTGACAGACCGGCGTGACGTGACTTTCCTGTGCCTCTTCTATAAATACTTTCACGGCTTCTGATCCGATGAACTTAGCTCACTGGTGCCCCCTAGATACGAATTGGCACGAGATACTAGATTAGCAACTGGGTCCCACCCTTTTACAGTGAGACCGATAAAATGTAACCGCAATTTCTACTCCAACAGCTTCTTTTCTCGCACTTCCCGCCTGTGGAATTCCCTTCCACATACTTGCTTCCCCGACAGCTACAATCTCCATGCGTTTAAATGTAAGGTCAATAGACACCTCCTAACGCACTAACTCGCATCCATTTTCTCAAACACTCTTCCCATCTACCCAAACCTCATCCTCGGTAACCTTACTTGTCTATCATCCTCCTTCTGACATTTCCTATATCTAAACACTCTTTCTCATCACATTCCCCTATGTAACCCCCTACGCAATAGTGGCAGTGGAATGCCTTGCTTGAGGTGAAATGATTATATATATATATATATATATATATATATATCAGCATGCGGTGTGGGTATAGAAGACTCCAAAGGAGTATCCTGTACATACAGTGATAGGATAACTCTCTAAGAGAGCTCTATATATATATATGTATATAAATACATATAGAGCAAATATAAGAAAAATTAAGGCAGACACGTTATTTCATGGTAAATCGGCTGTTTGGCCTATTTCAGGCGAACCATCATCAGCTTCCGTCTTTATTGTACAAAGTGTAAAATCCTTTGTACAATAAATCCTTTGTATGTTTTTCTAAGAAGTGTTGTTTAATTGTACTCTGATCAGAAATTTTTTTTGTGTTAACGTGCTTGTATCCTCTCTGAAGATGGCTCATGTGAGCTGAAAGCTTAAAATCAACTTAATAAAAAAATTATCCAAATGTTGGAGTATTTTGTCTTTATTTTCACCTGAAATTATAGCCAAAATACGATGTTTAGAACGACTCATGATGAAACATAATAGACATTCATTGTCTCTTATATTCAACAGTATATGTTTAGAATAAAATTCTTTGTAAAATAAAGACGGAAGCTGATGATGGTTCGATTCACCATGAAATAACGTGTCCACCTTAATTTTTCTTATATATATATATATATATATATATATATATATATATATATATATATATATGGGGGGTTGTGGGTGTGTGACGTTGCTGTAAATAGGTTTCTTTTATTTGATATTAATTTTATTTGTTGTTATTAATTGTATGCCACTTGAATTGTAAAAATTGTTCGACTTAAAACGTTATCTTGCAGAAATACACAGACCGTCACCTTCGGAAGACAATCTATCAAAGTATATAGGATATAATTAAGATAATGAGGCCTAATGATGATTAAGGATTTATTCTTCTCAAAAGAATATTTACCATTTATATAAAATCGCTTTCATCGTGAATGCACTTAGCTGTTACTTGTAGCAGATAAGAAATTATTTAAAATCAACCTTCTTTACTTTTACAAAAATTCACAACGTGTGAAACCCTGGTTTTTCCCAAATAGAAAAAAGATTGACCATCTTCTAAAAGAAAAAGTTGAACCCAGATTTCGCAAGTAGGTGTTAAAATGATTTTTGACCAATAGGATCGACTTATAAGACTTGGAAGGACTTGGCGATCCAGTGTGAAATTGAAAAGGACTATATAAATGATATCGGCAGTCAAGAGTCTGAGATGGAAGCAGTAAAAGAGAGAGACACAAATCTAAAATGTAACTTCAAACTTCAAGCGACCCGGACACTGTCCTCTTTCTCTTTCTCCTTATCTATTTCAACAATTACTACTAGAACATTTTGTACGAACTCTAACCTTAACCTCTTAATAATGTTTCTAATTGAACATTAACTTCTACAACTTAAGTTATTCCTCCTTTTTAAAAATTTCTATTTTAACATTCAAAATATATATTTTATTATTCCACTCTTCTACACTAATCCACACATTCCAACTGACTACCAACCTTCTGATAATTTCTGAATAAAACTTGTAAGCTGTAGGGAGTTCGGTTAAGTCTAACACAAGGCCGAATCAAAGAAAAATTAACCAGCTCCCATACGCTGCATACTCACGTAGGTAGAATTGTCCGAATGAAAATAAACCCCTAACGACAGTTAAAGGATTTATTGATTGACCCGGCCACGGAAAGAATGTTGCCTTCACTATTTTCTTCTCGGGATGCATTATTAATTCTCATCATTTTTGTAGCAGCAGAGAATCGAAGAGAATGCTCTTTGTTGGAAATTGGAAAATCATTTTAACACCATCTTGCGAAATCAGGTTTCAACTTTTTCTTTAAGCACATGGTCAATCCTTTTTCTATTTGGGAAAACCAGAATTTCACACGTCATTGTGAATTTTTGTAAAAGTGAAGAAGAAGGTTAATTTTAAATATTTTCTTATCCGTTACAACCCTGATGAGAGATATACTACTACCTGGGATACTAACTTTACCTGTCAGTTTCTTTATCTTCCTGAATTTTCTCAATAATTCTCTTTTTCCTTTTTTTTCTTTCCCTGTTTCTTTTTACCAGTTTTATTTCGTTCATTCTCTTTTTCTTAATCCTTTTTTCTTCTTTTATATATTTTTATTTTTTCATTCCACTCCAGTCTTCTTACCTATCTTTCATTTTTCTCCGTTCTTTATTGTTTCATCCTTCATCTATCTATCTATCTATCTATCTATCTATCTATCTATCTATCTATCTATCTATCTATCTATCTATCTATGTCTGTTCATATCTATCTATCTATCTATCTATCTATCTATCTATCTATCTATCTATCTATCTATCTATCTAAACCTGTTCATATCTATCTATCTATCTATCTATCTATCTATCTATCTATCTATCTATCTATCTATCTATCTATTCTGTTCTATATCTATCTATCTATCTATCTATCTATCTATCTATCTATCTATCTCATTCTGTTCATATCTATCTATCTATCTATCTATCTATCTATCTATCTATCTATCTATCTATCTATCTCATTCTATCACTATCTATCTATCTATCTATCTATCTATCTATCTATCTATCTAATTTACGTTCGTTTACACTATATACTACTAAAATTTTGAAAAAATCACAAGATGTTTTTGGGTTTATTTTGAAACTTTCTTTATTTCTTTTATATTCCTGCCTACGTGACTCTTTTAGATTCTTTGTGCCTTGAAATAATTACCTTCTTATTTGTTGACTTCTTTTTCTCTTGAGATTCTTTTCGTCTTCTTCTTGAGAAACTCAATATATAAATGGTGGCTTCCTTCGTAGAAATGTCAGTAGAAAGCGATCATATATCCGAATATTCCCTGTGTCTCATGTGGACTGGTGTCTGCCTAGCGGTGGCCTATGTAGATTTCTTCCCCTTACAAGATTCGATCAATGTTTTCCATCGCAGTGAATCTCATCTGCCCTCTGTTTCGTGATTCCAGCAGACTTTAAAATTTTGTTTTACATGTTGAAAATCTCAGCAACGCTTTATTGAGTCAAAGGAATTTCTCTCTTTCTTGTTCGATTCTGCAATTTTGATTTTCAGCTTTTTCATTGGGTGATTTTCAACGGAACAATTTCAGGCAAAGTGTTTTGCCTTGATAGCGGCCATAAAAAATAGGCATGAAATAAATGACAAAACCCTCAAAATACCAGAGAAGTATATAAGAAAATAGGTTTTTACTATTGCAGTTGTGTTCAAATTGTCATTTAACATATTTATAATAAAAAAACTCAATAAGTATTAATTCACAAAACAAAAATAACGTTGAAGGTCAGGAATAAAAATAAAATCCTCACAATTGATAACCTTTGTGTCTAACTTATTAAGAATAACCTTAGAGTTTAACTTATTGCGAATAACCTTAGAGTCTAATTTATTAAGAATAACCTTAGGATCCTTTTTATTAAGAATAACCTTAGGGTCTTACTTATTAAGAATAACCGTAGGGTCTAAATTATTAAGAAAGTAAAGGATATTTATTCATTGATCTAACAGTTGTTTTTATCATTTTAAAAGTTACTTTTAGTGGAAACCTACATTGAGTAGAATTCAATTTATTTTAAACAGTAAATTTATTTTTTCTCTCTTTGCAGGAGAAACCATCGTTAAATCCAACATGTTTAGACCGTCTAAGCCACGGAGAGCGCTCTCTGCCCGAAGGCAGAGAGCTGACAGTGACAAAGGTAGTTACAGCTTTGCAACTATATTTAGTTGGCCTTCCCACTTAAGGCAACATGTGACACAAGGTCATTTTTCTGTGGGTCTTCCAGGCCATATAGCCAGGCCAAAAATATCTGTATATCTTTCCCAGTCGAGATTCTACCCTTCGGCGGAACCACAACTAGGTTAGTGCTCTCTGCCGGAAAGCAGAGAGCGCTCTCTACCCGAAGGCAGAGTGTTGACAGTGACAAAGGCAGTTACTGCTTTGTAACGGTATTTACCAACCTTCCCACGCAAGGCTAGATGTGACACAAGGTCTTTTTATTGGGGGTCTTCCCGGCCATCTAGCCAGGCCCTAAAATGTATGTCTATTTTTACCGAGTCGTGATTCTACCCTTCGGCGGAACAACGACTGGGTTAATGCTCTCTTCTAGGAAGCAGAGAGCGCTCTTTACTCGAAGGCAGAGAGCTGACAGTATCGTAGTAGCAAAGGCAAGTACTGCTTTGCAACGGTATTTACCAACCTTCCCACGCAAGGTTAGATGTGACACAAGGTCATTTTATAGTGGGTCTTCCCGGCCATATAGCGGAGCCAAAAATGTCTGTCTATTATTACCGAGTCGTGATTCTAACCTTCGGCGTAACCACGACTGGGTTAATGCTCTCTGCTTGGAAGGCAGAGAGCTGACAGTGTCACAGTAGCAAAGGCAAATGCTTTGCAACTATATTTAGTTGTCTCTCCCAGTAAGGGCAACATGTGACACATGGTCAGTTATGACTGGGATTTCCGGGCTATATGGCCCGGCCAAAAAATGTCTGTCTATTTTTGCCCAGTCGCGCCTCCACCCTTCGGCGGAACCACGACCGGGTCACCGCTCTCCGCCCGGAAGCAGAGAGAGCACTCCACCCGAAGGCAGAGAGCTGACAGCGTCACAGTAGCAAATGCAAATGCTTTGCAACGGTATTTACCAGCCTTCCCACGCAAGGCTAGATGTGACACATGGTCATTTTATAGTCGGCCTTCCCGGCCATATAGCCGGGCCAAAAAATGTCTGTCTATTATTATCGAGTCGTGACTCTACCCTTCGGCGGAGCCACGACTGGGTTAATGCTCTCTGCTCGGAAGCAGAGATCGCCCTCTATCCGAAGGCAGAGAGCTGACAGTGTCACAGTAGCAAAGGCAAATGCTTTGCAACTACTGTACTCGGTATAGGAAGGATTATATGTACACATCAGGCGAGTTCATTCTTGGATACAAAAAGGGCGATCCCACAACAGAACTAATGACTTTTTTTAATAATCAGATAAATGTTTTTCACTATGAACGCAAGTTTTAGTGGATGTCCATATTTGACTAGACGGACCGTTTCTTCAAGAAGATTTCTCGAATATTCAGGCCGGTAGACGAAAATAAATTTACTATTGAAAATAAACTGATTGTCTACTGAAATATGAGTATCCACTAAAAATAGCGATCATAGTGATAAAAAGATTATCTATCAATCTGTTATCGATATTTGTTGCCAATTTGTTGTGGAGTTATGGCGAAAATTCGTCTCAAATTTGTAGTGACTGGTTTGTGCCGGAAGTAAGACACCGAAGAAGAAGGTAGGTTCAAAACAGTGGATTAGTATAAGAAGAAACAAGATATTTTAAGGAAGTGTTAATAATAAGTAATATAGAAATAAGTAGATCCGAAGGTATTATTACGCTGCTTATTGACTGACTAGTAGCTGTCGTTAACTGCTACCAACTGTCTTCGTGAAATGCTTCGTAAACTGCAGCATTTATTCTCCTTCCCACTTAAGACAAAATGTAGCACAAGGCCTTTTAAATGTGGGTAATCCAGGCTATATAGCCCAGGTGAAAATTTCTGTCTGATTTTCCCCAGACGAGACTCTAACCTTCGGCGGAGCCTCGACTGAGTTACTACCCTCCGCCCGAAGGCAGACAGCCCGACAATGCGCAAGGCAGCCAACTGATATTAACTGCTCTCCGGAGGTCACGTAGGTAATCGTATATAACAAGAAGAGTCCATTCCTCATAGAAGGGCCCCATAACACTATCTATCTATCTATCTATCTATCTATCTATCTATCTATCTATCTATCTATCTATCTATCTATCTCGAAATTAATTTAATGTTCATTATATTTTGTCTTGGGAACTCTTGAAAACTCAAATTTCAATATTTTGTCTTTATTTCGGTGTAATTACCCTAACTTATTTTTTGCCAGAATAGAATTTGAATAAATGCAACTATTAAAACTATCGATAATAATAATAATAATAATAATAATAATAATAATGAATGTGGAAATTGAAAATAAGAATCGTGCCAGTGATAGTAGATGGACTTGGAATGTTAAAAATTGGAACAAAACAACGCATTGAAAGAATCCCTGGAAACCCCAGCTTAAGAGATATACAAAAAATTGTCTTATTAAGTACAGCCCACACACTAAGGAGAACTTTGTCTATGTAACACTAGGGATGTTTGGGGAGATAGAAAAAACATGAAATGGAGCCATAACAACACACCACAACTTGCCTTAGGTCTTCCTGCAGACTTGGTAGGTAGTGCGACCATAACGGAAATCGAATTATGATGAAAGATGACATAATAATAATAATAATAATAATAATAATAATAATAATAATAATAATAATAATAATTTTTAATTCCCGTGAAAATCTGATGGTTTTGTTATTAGAATTTTCTGAGGAATTGCATTTCTTAAATTAATTATTGAATAAGATCCTTGGTAGTTTTAAGGCTATAAAATACACGTGGAATTTCCTTGGAAGAACGCGGTTGGGATTACAACGAGAATGACGTGCTTTTCTGAGGCTCCTGAAAACGTAACGTTTTTTTTTCTTTTTTTTTTTTATGTAAACATTAATTTCTCATTTCACTATATTAAACTATATTAAACATAAACATTAATTTTTCCCTTCGTATATAATTTTAGTTGTATATTTCTTCTTTTAATGATCCTTAAAGAGATTTATTAACTAGTTTTCTAAAGCAAGACAACGATAAAAAATATGACGAAAAGCGCTCTGTTCGATCGACGATATTCATTCTTAGAAAAAATATGTAATAATTTTTCTTAGAAAAAATTCTTTCTTAGAAAGAATATGTAATAATTTATTTATATTTGTCCGTTCATTTTATATATTTGTTTATTTTTCGATAATCTTATTCTCGTTGGATTTCATGAAAGAATAACACAGAATACAGTAGGCCAACAAATTATTTTTAAATTTTACGGTAGTAAACTCAAATGTCCACTTTTTCTTTCCTATTAAAAAAATTTTTTGAGATTTTTTTTTTTTTTTTTTTTTTTTTTTAACGTAAACATTAATTTTGAATTTCACTATTTTAAACATAAACATTAATTTTTTCTTCGTATATAATTCAAATTGTATGTTTCTTCTTTTAATGATCCTTTAAATAGATTTATTAACTAGTCTTCTAAAGCAAGACAAAAAAAAAAAAAAAAAAAAAATATGACGAAAAACACTAAAAAAATGTTCGATCTAGGATATTCTTTCTTAGAGAGAATATGTAATAATTTATTATATTTAATTTGTTCGTTCATTTTATATATTTATTTATTTTTCGATAATTTTATTCTCGCTGGATTTAATGAAAGAATAACACAGAATACAGTAGGCCAACAAATTATTATTTTTAAATGTTACGGTAGTAAACTCAAACTCAAAGGTATGTCCACTTTTTTTTTTTTTTTTTTTTTTTTTTCATATTAAATTAAATTTTGAATTTTTTTTTTTGCAAGGACAAAGGTTAATAGTAGCAATAAATGTTTTTTTTTTTTTTTTTTTTAACAATACTCTCTAAGTGCAGTGATGTTTTTTTTTTTTTCTCCGATGAACGGCCGTTACATCCAAGTTTGTTTGTTTGTTTTTTTCAACCAGCGTCTCTCTCTTTGAATTTTTCTTTTTCTCAATATGAAATTCTGTTTTAATATAAACAGGATTTTTTCTTTAGATATTAGGGAATAATTTTTTTATTTTTTTTTTTTTTTTTTTTTTTTTTTTTAACAAAATTCTGCTTTATTTTAATTTATCTGTTTGTTCTTTAAATTAACCTAAATAAAATCATCCGTATTATATTTCCTTTAGCTGTCGATATTTCGTGTAAATTTTTTTTTTTTTTTTTTTTTTTTTTTAACTATTATAATTTTCTTAAAAACCAAACAAAACAAGAAAATAAATTAAATCCGATGAAAAACAATTTATATGCTATTATTTTATAGAAAGTCTACGTATTTTTTTTTTTTGATAAATTTATTTTTATTTATTTATTGTTTTAATTTACTTATTTAATTTATCTTATTATGATAATCCAATATTGACCAACGACTTTGTTGAAAAAATGAAAGATAAAGTGGACGAACAAATTATTACATTTTTTTTTTTTTTTTTTTTTTTTTTTTTTTTTTTTTTTTCAACAAACGTCTCTCTATTTGAATTTTTCCTTTTCTCAATATGAAATTTTGTTTTAATATAAACAGGATTTTTTTTTCTTAAGATATTATAATTTTTTTTTTTTTTAAACAAACTACTCTAGTAATATTGATGTTTTGTTTCGTTGAGCCGTCTTTCTCCTTGAATTCCAATCGCGTCTATGTCAGATGTTGCTTGGCAGCCCATTTAGGAGAAGGAAAACTCCGAACAACAACCCGCAACTCAAGGTGTTAATCGTGCCGAGGAGTGAATGGCTACTGCGTTATGAGGTCACAAACGATTCCCTACAGGCTTCGGGACCCTGTTTGTAAAAGACCGTTACCCAACGTGCCGGGCAACTTTGGGTGGACTTTTGGACCCGTGCGTCACTCGTGGGAAAAACATGAAAAACACAAATAGAAATAAAAAGTCCAGTATGGCTCTTCCAGTGGATAAACAGGGAGCCCGTCCTTCAGGAGGGAACCTACCTGAGGTCGAAAAATCTGCCATAGGAACAAACTCCTACACAAAGAATGTATCTTCAGGTCCCCACAACCAGGATAATCCTAATGATGGTCCTGAAAATTCACCAGCTAGATCTACAACCGTATATTTAAAGAAAGAAAAAATAAAATGGTCTCGTGAGGAGTACAAAGTCGTTATGACTGCATTTCATGAAGCGTTACTCAAACCTCAAAAAAACATGACTCGCCAAACATATGACATTTGGCGTGAAAAAGTTGGTCAAACAAATAGAAAGTATATTGACGAAAATAAATTGGCCAATGTACGTAGGTACATTATTCGTAATAACCGACTGTCAGAGGCTGAGATTCACGAAATTAAAAGAATTGTAACAAGAAGAGTCGAATCAACAAAATATGAAAAGGAACCGGAACCAGAAATAAAAAGTAATAACATCAAACAAATCACAGGTCATAATGTAGAAACCGTGAAACACGCAAATCACTGCGAAGATAATGATGTAAGTCTAAAAGTGCTGGAAAGGTGCGATCTGAGTCTGAGTCAGTTAAAAGACAAAAATAAAATTAGTTCAGAACACATCGAAGATAATTATTTGACCGAAAATAACAATATACAGGAAGCCAAGATAGAAATAAAAAACCAGCTAAGTCAAATACAAAGTATTACAATGGAGGAACGTGAACAGCTCCCAAAATTCCAACCAACAAAACAAAACCTCCGAACTATTAAATTGTACAATGCAGCACTGAAATCAATACTGGATGAAGACCCGAATACAAATCTTAACGAAGTAATATATGCATCAGCAACAGCAGCAACAAAAAAATTAAACATCAAAATAAAAACAAGGCAGTCACGCAGACGTGAAGATCCACCCTGGAAAAGAAAAATCGAAAAAGAAATCGAACAACTAAGAAGTGAACTGTCAGTACTGGATGAACTGAGTAGAGGAATAAATGTAAGAACTAGGAAAAGAAGAAGAGCCGAAAAAAAATATAACATCAGGAATGAAAATGACGTCTTATCAAATAAAGAAAAAATAAAGCAAAAAATCCAACTGAAGGCTCAAAGAATAAGACGCTATGAAAAAAGAGCAAAATTTTACAGACAAAACAAGATCTTTCAGACTGATACAAAGAGATTTTACAGGGAAATAGGTAAAAAAAGAATTGAAGTGACAGTACCCCCCAGAATGGAAGAAGTCACACAGTTCTGGGAAAAGATATGGGCTTGCCCTAAAGAACCTAGCAAGGAAGTACATTGGATTACGCAGGAGATAGAACGAATGAAGAATAAACCCGAACAGACATGGTCTGGAATTACAGAAGATGATATTAAATTTGCACTAAAAAAAGCACACAATTGGAAAACTCCAGGTATAGATAAAATTCCTAACTTTTGGCTATATTATTTAAATGCAGCACATAAAAAATTAGCCAAAGAACTCCAAGAAATGGTTGACGATCCCACTAAAATTCCTGCATGGATGACAAAAGGAATTACATTTCTTCTACCCAAGAATGGTGACACAAACAACCCGAAAAACTACAGACCAATTACATGTCTTCCGACAACATATAAACTACTAACATCTATTTTAACAAAACAAACATATTTATTCTTAGAAAGAAATGACATGATACCGCTTGAACAAAAAGGGTGCAAACGTGGCTGTTATGGCTGTAAAGACCAATTGCTAATTAACAAAATGATCCTGGAAAACTGCTACAAGACAAAGAAAAATCTTAGTACTGCCTGGATAGACTACCGAAAGGCATTCGATAGTGTGCCACATGAATGGATTTTAAAGACTTTAAATATATACAAGATATCGCCCGTCATCATCAATTTCATCAAACAGTGCATGTCTATATGGAAAACAACCCTTTACCTCAATCATATAAATGGAACCGATAAGTCTGATGAAATAAACATCAAAAGAGGTATATTTCAAGGTGATTCTTTATCTCCCTTACTATTCTGCATATCATTAATAGCACTAACCAGTCAACTTAATAAGACAGAATGTGGTTATAAAATAGGCCAAAAGAAAATAAGCCATCTATTTTACATGGATGACTTAAAGTTATATGCTAAGAATGATAATGAGCTGGAAGGTCTTCTGCAAACTGTAAAATGCTTCAGCGAAGACATTGGAATGAAATTTAATTTGAATAAATGTGCTAAAGCTACAGTTTTACGTGGATCAATACAAGAAACATCCTCAATTAGCCTAGACCCTGCTGTAACAATAAAAGAATTGAAACCAGAAGAAGCTTATAAATACCTAGGTGTAAATGAGAGCGTAAACATTCACCATAAAAAAATGAAAGAAATAGTGCGTAAAGAGTACTATAGAAGGCTACGAATGATATTAAAAACTGAATTAAATTCACAGAATAGAGTTATGGCCATTAATAGCCTTGCAATCCCAGTTGTCCAATATAGCTTCAACATCTTAAACTGGACTCTAAACGACATCAGGCGAATGGATGCTAAAACAAGAAAGCTTCTTTCTAAGCATAGGATGCATCACCCAAAGGCTGATGTAGACCGTCTATACATACCCCGTAAAGAAGGTGGAAGGGGTCTTATTCAGCTGGAATTGTCATACAAGACAACAACTATTGGCTTACTAACATACATAGAAACAACAAAGGATTGGATGATACAATTAGTAAGGCAACATGAAGAAAGAAAGAAAAAATATTCAATAATAAAAGAAGGCAGTAAATACAAACAAGAATTACAGTTAGTAGATTCTGTAGAAAAGCAAAACAGTAGCCAAGAACCAACTATTGCGGCAAAAAATATGAAAATGAAAGCCAAAGATAAAGCTCTTGAAAAGATGAAACAGCGCTGGCAAGACAAACCTCTGCATGGCCAATATCCAGTACGTGCCAATAAATCCAATGTTGACAAAGTTAATACTCATCGATGGTTACGTGCATCTGGATTAAAGTCTGAAACTGAAGGATTTATACTTGCAGCACAAGACCAAAGTCTTTTCACGAGAAACTTTCAGGCAAATATTATGCATAATAATATGGATCCAAAATGCAGGTTTTGTGATAAACACCAAGAAACAATAGACCACCTAATCTCAGGCTGTTCTGTGCTTGCCCCAAACGAATATAAAAATCGCCACGATAGAGTTGGGCAATATTTACATTGGGCAATGTGCAAACATTATGGAAAAGCTGTAAACAAACACTGGTATGAACATCATCCAGCACCGGTTACAGAAATAGAAGATGTAACCATTCTATGGGATTACACCATCTACACAGACAGAAAAATTGAAGCAAACAGGCCAGACATTATTGTTAAAAACCAGAAGGAGAAAACTTGTCTATTAATTGATATGGCTTGTCCAGCGGATTGTAACATAGCAATCAAGGAATTTGAAAAACTGTCAAAATATAAAGACCTGGAAATTGAAATAGAAAAAATGTGGAAATTGAAAACAAGAGTTGTGCCAGTGATAGTAGGTGCACTTGGAATGATAAAAAATGGAACAAAACAACACATTGAAAGAATCCCTGGAAACCCCAGCTTAAGAGATATACAAAAAATTGTATTATTAAGTACAGCCCACACACTAAGGAAAACGTTATCTATGTAATGCTGGGGATGATAGGGAGGATAGAAAAACATGAAATGGAGTCATAACAACACGCCACTACCTGCCTTAGGTCTCCCCGCAGACTTGGTTGGTAGTGAGACCAATGCAGAAATCTAAATATGATGAAAAATGACATAATAATAATAATTTTTAATTCCCGTGAAAATCTGATGGTTTTGTTATTAGAATTTTCTGAGGAATTGCATTTCTTAAATTAATTATTGAATAAGATCCTTGGTAGTTTTAAGGCTATAAAATACACGTGGAATTTCCTTGTGTCGTTAAATATTTAAACTTAACGACTTTAACAAAATATTTCAATTTAATCAAATTATGAATGCCGGTGATTATTATTTGTAAGAGGATATATTTGAAAAGACTTGAAATTGAAAAGATTTTGTATTTCATTGAAGCAGGCGTTAAAGACATGGGAGCATTATGATCTATTCTTTCTTTCTTTCTTTCTTTCTTTCTTTCTTTCTTTAAATGAAACCAAACAGCGTCACTGACATTTTCTGTCCCATTTGTTCTCGAAATCAAGTGCTCGTTATTAATGATGAATTGCCGGAACATGCTACTCACATAGGAACTTACAGAAAGAGAATCTGATAATAAACCCAAAAGATGACACCTAGCAATTTTACAATTGCCACCTACCCGTCTATTATCTCTGTACTTTCGTGTCTTTAGTTTGAGGATGATAAA
This sequence comes from Ascarosepion bandense, assembly GCA_037127315.1. Taxonomy (NCBI): domain Eukaryota; kingdom Metazoa; phylum Mollusca; class Cephalopoda; order Sepiida; family Sepiidae; genus Ascarosepion; species Ascarosepion bandense. The sequence continues at coordinate 1,924,213 of JBBBDQ010001070.1, forward strand.
CGCGGAAGAGTTCAAAAATTGATGACACCATCTTGCAAACGCCTGGCGCCATTCTTTATTTGATTGAATTGGAATGCTGTGTGTGTGTCGATCACCATTGAAATAAAAAGGGAAACGGTGTAGACGAATTAAAAGCCGCTTCATTTAATTCATTGTTTAATGGTTTTAATAAAACAAGACACAACGAGAAAATATCGCCAATTTATTGAACCTAATTAAGCAAAATATAGGAGGCGCTTTGTAAACCAAAGTCAGGTGGCCAGTATATAATTTAACTACCATATAAGTATATATCCAATAATTATAATACTGAAATGTGCTAATGGGATATTATAGATTTTACTTGATTATGAACGTACTGAAGTCATCGGAAAGAAATGAGTTTAATCTTTAAAAATTTCAATAATTAGCAAAACAGTTTTCATCTATGGTAAACTGTCAGTAACTGTGCATATTATCGATTTAATTCTGTAATATATATATATATATATATATATATATATATATATATACTAGCATCATAGCCCGGCGTTGCCCGTGCAACTCAGAACATTTTAATTTCTTCAACGGATGAAACAAATACGTTTAAATTTGCTGCAGACGCTTAAAATATAATCTATATATATAAAAGGCAATCTGTGTGTGTGTGTGACTGTTCCCATATTTTTAAATATTTTTTTTGTTTCAAAATTACAGGGAAAAATATTCACATTTTTTGTTGACCAAATGAATTTTTAAAACGTCGGAATAAAAATTAAATATAAAGGCTCATTTTTTTCTAATAAAGACATTTTCGTCGCATTTGACACGTGTGATTTGATTTCTGTGACGTAATTCAGCAACCATCTTAGATGTTAGATGTTTTACGGAGCAAATGTAAACAATCTGCTCCATTGGCCAAAAATTGCAAAAGGGAAAACTGCTGAACTTAAACTTAAAAAGTATGTGTCGACCTGGCTTCCCTGTAGATATGTGTCCCTAGAAAGTTTAAATGGCGTAGCTTAAAAAATGTAGGCGTGCATAGGGAACAGTCACACACAGACTCACAGATTGCCTTTTATATATATATATATATATATATATATATAAAATACTGTGCAAAAGTATTAGGACAAGAACTATATTATCTTTTATGAGGCATTAAAATAAAGTTTAAAATCACCCCTGTTCCAACACTTTTCCACACTACCGGTAGGGTTAGGGTTGAATAGGGTGCACGGTCACGCTAGCTCCGGTGGCGACCACAATTCCACCCCTCTGTTGCAATGGGCTGCACAGTCACGCTATCCCCGGTGGCGATCACCATTCCATTCCATTCCATTCCATTCCACTGGTGCAATTGGGTGCACAGTCATGCTAGCCCCTCTGGTGCAATGAGGCGGCACGGCCTCGGGACCGGGCACTTCTTATTATAATTTTTCTTAATTGTATGTCTGTCCTCGGACAGAGATGCAACAGAACTGCACTCTGCTCGAGAACAGACATGCAACTGTGAGATTCTTATGGTGAAACACACCTATTCCTCAGATAATGGACTCTCCATCTTATATTAATAAGAGTTAACTGGAAGTTAACTCGAGAAGTTCTTGGAAAGTTCATAGGAGTTCTAGAGAGTTCCTTAGAGCTCTATTAGAGTTCAGTAGAACTACTAAGCAGTTGATATTAGTCGGCAGTTATCCAAATACTAAGGAGTCAGTTTTCAGTGAAAGATTACCAAGTTCCTAGCATTTAGGGTGCGTCAATATTCTCATCCTTCTCTTACCCACTTCCTGACAACCCCTATAACCTGTCACTCTTTCTCATAACTTTCCTCCTATGTAACCCCCTGCAAAACAGTGGCAGTAAAATGCCTTGCTTGGGGCGATATGATTAAAAAGATAAAGAATATGCTGGCCAGTGGTGTTTTATGGTCATTAAGATCTCTATTGTGTAAGCGGTAATCATTCAAATTATTCCAGACGCTTTTGTATAAAAATAATTGTGGATTTCAATGCTGTTATTTTTTTTAACAAGTTTATAATGTTGTTTAACTATTTGATTATGTTGTAAAAAAAATATGGTCATTTTAAATCATTATGTATTTTCGTTCATTAACTTTAGCTAAGCTAAGAAATATCGCTAAAACCAACAAGCTACGGCATTCGGATTCTCAATTATTCTCATTCCGTATCCTTGAGCGGAAAATAGTGCATTCAAATAGTAGGTTCAATATAAAGATCTGTTGTAAAAGTTCTGTTTGAAAGTGAATATTTCGGATTGATCACACTGTAAATATGTCTATCGTAGGTCAAATGCCCAGTTATATGGAACGATTTTAATTGACAGAATTGGTCATGAAATAAAATGTTGGATGATGGAAGCAATTAGAAAACATTTACTTTTAAAATCCGTCTGATACAAAAGTAATTTATTATGAACTCGAAATATGTCCGAGCTTAGAAGAATTGTCGATAATAATTTTAGTCGAAAGATTTGATATCTCATGAGAAAATGCGCTTGTCAAAATTTTCATTACGTTGTCTCAGTTCCTGTAAGAAATAGAAGCCATGTTTACAGCTAGACGTTAAATTGATTTTTATTTTGATTGATATTTTACATTAATTAATCTTTGATATTACGCCGTTTTAGTTAAAGTTGGGCAAAACACTTTTGATTGATTTGATCATTTTGATTATTTTGTGTTGAGCGAGACTTAGTTTTACATTTCATATAAATTTAGTGAAAGCTGATTATGCCATTTGGATGAAGCCTGTAAATTTGGGTCAGATTTGCCAGAGACAAGTCTTTGAACAGCCGCGACCTAAACAGCCATGACCTTCTCTTCTAGTCACTTTCTGGCATTTTGTTAACCATTAATTAGTTCTGGACAGATCGAATTTTTTCTGATTAGACACGAGTCTTTCCTTATCTGTAAGGTAAGTTTATTGGTTCCAGATCCCAAAATGGAATTTATACACTACCGACGAAATATTTATGTAAAAGATTTATCAATGAAATATGTGAAAATACGAAACTCCAAATAAAGTCCTTTTCGTACAATACATACAAGCATATCATTCTCTCTCTCTTTCTTTCTTTCTCTCTCTCTCTCTCTCTCTCTATATATATATATATATATATATATATTTATCGGTCTAAAGACGGGTAATTGAATTGCAAAATGGAGAAATATATGTAAAGAGTTCGTCCTTGAAAAGAAATTAATCAGGCTAAAATGATGTTAATTTTTAATGAAATCTATCTATCTATCTATCTATCTATCTATCTATCTATCTATCTATCTATCTATCTACATCACTCTGTTTCTCGGTCTCTCTCTCTCTCTCTCTCTCTCTCTATATATATATATATATATATATATATTTATATAGGATGACAAAGCATAGAAATTTCCGTGTCGCAATGTACTTTTAATTCATAAATATATGATTACTAGCAGTATAGCCCAGCGTTGCTTGGGTGTAATGAAAGCTTTAAAACTAATCCATGGTCCTGGAGCTCAGACTCTTTGTATATTGGCACGAAAGACTAAAAAGCAATAGTTGTTTCCACTTAAAGCGAAACCACAGGTATCGATTTCCGATATCGGGGAAAATGAGTCGTCTGAGAAGATCTACTAATGTTTAAGTCTAAAAACTATAATTTTACCAAGTTAGAGCAGATTCTGCAGCAAGAACCACGATAAAAGGGCCGAAATCCTGCTCTTGATCAGATCTGATTGGATATCGGAGTACCGAGTTCCAATACCGGAGAGAAATTGGAAAAAATTAGTCACCCATGATCTGATCAGAAATCTAAAGAATATTAGTGTGAAGTTTGGTGAGAATCGGATAAAAATTGAAAATTGTGGATTTGTATAAAGGACATACAGACAGATAAACAGACACACACACAAACATCTTGCCTTTTATATATATATATATATATATATATATATATATATATATATATAAATATATATATATTATCGATTTTCTGCACTATTGTAAGAACCGCAATCTTGAAACTTCTGAATATCGTTTCTTATGTCTTTGTCTATGAGTGTATCAAATTTGATTAAAATCGGACCATTCATTCTATAACCCGATTTCGATTATCGATTTTCGATATTTATCGGGGGTACTTCGACATAAAGCCTAGCTAAGAACACTCGCAGACGCTTTTAGTACAACTGTGTAAATTTTCAAGAAAATCGGTTCAGCCGTTTCGGAGTCTATAGGTAACGTACACACACACACATACACAGACAAAACTACATTCATAAATAAGTTTAGATAGATATAGATATTATGCTCTACAATATTTATTATATTGAGCACTGTTTATAAAAAAATAAATGCCAGGGAACTCAAAATCATAAAACCTTGGGTCCTCTTTACATCTATCTATCTATCTATCTATCTATCTATCTATCTATCTATCTATCTCAGTCTGTTCATATCTATCTATCTATCTATCTATCTATCTATCTATCTATCTATCTATCCTATCTATCTATCTATCTATCTATCTATCTATCTATCTATCTATCTATCTATCTCATTCTGTTCACATCTATCTATCTATCTATCTATCTATCTATCTATCTATCTATCTATCTATCTATCCCAACTTCATGTACGAGTGTGAGAAGTTTCTATTAACAGATGAGCAAGAAATAAATTATTTATCCCCCCCCCCCAAAAAAAAAGAATAAAAATAAAAATAGATATTGTGAAAAAATGTAATAAACGAAGCTGAAGATGAAAGAATTGGAAGAAAGAAAATTGAAAGAAGCTGACTCACAAGAGAGAAGAAAAAAGAAATAGAAAAATAAGTAAATAAAATGGCGGTGAGAAAATAAAAATAATCATGAAATCTAAAAATACAAACAAAAAAATTCAAATAGAGAAAGCAACCGACGCAAAGCTTTTAAAAAATTTATGACTGATATATTTCCTGCAGACAAAATAGACTTTAAATATTTTATAGCATTCAAGTTGAATTTCTTCATTTATCTACAAACACATACGTGAATTCAATTAGGCATTTTCAAATAATTCCTTTAGTAACCAGTTTGTCTTAGTTTCGAAGATACTTAAAAGAAGACATTTTTTTAAAAGATCATTAATTTATAAAGACGTGTTTTTGTTTTAAATTTGAGCAAGGGATATTCTTATATTCATCGAAAGAAAGTTGAAATATATATCATTCGATTGAGCCCTCCTTTGGCTTCAATTAGACTTTATCTGAAGAGAAGAAACATGAAAAACTATAATGAAGCAATAGTTTTCATTTGCATGTAAGAAAAGCAACTAAATGACTTGTCTTGAAATCATCATATAATAATTCATCATATAATAATTCATCATATAATAATTCTGCTTGTTCCGTCCTTAGTTAGTTACTTAGTTCCTTCGTCCGTTATGCCACTGAAGAAAGATAACATACTTACTCTCTACGCAAGCTTTTCCTTCCTCTTTATCTTTTTACTCTCCTCAGCCTTTCTCTCACCTTTGCCAAATGGAAGGGTAGTAAAAAGTGAGAGAGTAGGCGGAGAGAGAGCTCATAGCATTACCGTAGCAGTAGCAGCTTAAGCTGGTGGTTGTAGCAGTAACTGTGTGTGTGTATATGTGTGCACTTTACAATATAGTAAAAATAGGTAGGTTTGTTGCTGTATCCCGCGACCTAATAACGAAATTTCTGGCCTCTACACTCTTGGCCATTACTTAGTTGGACTTTTCTGTTTACAATGGATACAGGAGCCATGAATTTTCAGTAATAAAAAACAAAACAAAACATTTTCTCTTTCAAAATCTCTAACAATATAGCGTACAGATTTTGGTTATGGTCTGTGCATATGCCGTTTAATATAATATAAGATTACAGTAAAGTAGCTTCTATAGACATTACTTATATAGATATTTTAATAGAATTACACTCTGTGTTATCGTTATTTTATTATCCAATACTATAGTCTTGTTGAAAGGTTCTTAAGCCCATTATTCAATATAACTTTTCAAATGTAAAATGAATGAATTGTACTGTTTGGGCATTTTGTCACATTTTTTGAAGTGAGTTCAACCAAGAGATTTGCACCACGCAACGCATTCTCATATATATATATATATATATATATATATATATATATATATATATATATATATTAAACGGATGGCCATATCGACGAGTAAATTTAACACCTATCTCATAGACGAGAACAAAAACTTATGGAGAAAATAAATTTATTTGTGTGTCTGTAAAAAATGAAAGTAAGCGTAGGAAAATAGAAAAGAAAAAGGAGGCAGATCTAAAAACGGAAGTAAGGTTAGGGAAGAAGCGTTGCTAGTTGTTTGTTAAATTTATCCGTCGAAATAGCCAGCCGATTTAAGAATGTTTGAATTTTTTATATATAATAAATATTCACTCTGTAAATAAATGAATTTAATTACATTGAGCCTTCTAGCTGGATTAGTGTTAATATTTAATATTAATAGGATCCTTTGGGATTTACCCCAAGCCGATTTTTCGAATTTTATGACTAATACTTATATATATATATATATATATAGGAAAAAGTAATAGGGTTGTTCCAACGAGAGAAATTGGTATGTTTGTGGCTTTACGTATCGAGTTTCTTTTGTTTCTGATGGCCATGTTGCTGTTTTATAAAAAAGTAAGTAGAAAAATAAGAAAATAAATAAAATCAGTAAAATAAATTAAGATAAAATAAATCAAATGTTGGTAGGTTCAATGGTCTGTGTTTTATCACATCAGCACGTATAGAAATGGACAAACAAACAAACAAACAAACAAATAAATAAATAAATAAATAAATAAATAGAAGAATGAATCAAGTGCATACTCCAATTTGAAATGATTTTGGTTTGGGGTTACCATTTTTGTACGTTAAAATTATCTTCTAATCGCCTTTGCTTATCTATAATCCTTTTCATCGGTCAGTTGGTTTTTCTTGCTTTGACGGTGTTTTGAATGTGTGTGTGTGTGTGTGTGTGTGTGTGTGTGTGTGTGTGTGTGTGTGTGTGTGTGTGTGTGCGAGCGAGCGAGCGAGCGTTTTTTCATTTCGTCTTTATGTTTTAGAATTGTTTTTTATGGGTCATCTGTTTCTTTTTTTTATTGTTTGGGGTTATCTTTTGAATTTGGTGTGTGTGTGTGTGCATATGTGTGTATGTATGTGTGTGTGTGTGTATGTGTGTGTCTGTATGTCTTTCGGTGTGTGTGTTTGTCATGTCGTTTTGTTGAGCGAAGGCTTGTATTTTTTATGAATCTTTCTTCCTGCATTATTAATATTTCGTAATCTGTATTTTGATAAATAGGTATAACTTTGAATTTGCCATCATTACATTCATGCAAATGTTGGGAAACATATAATTTCCTGTTATGTGATAATCTTATATTGCTTCTATGAAGGGAAATTCTATTATTCAAGCATTGTGTCTCTTCCACGTATATCTTTGTGCATTTGTCGTATTTTAGAGCGTAAACTACATTTTTCGAGTTGCAGCTCAGACCCGACTTTATTTCAAATGTAGTTGCGTTTTCGAACTGGAAGTATTTTCCTTCTATTATTATATTGCATACTCCATATTTTTTGTTGCATTTTGTGACCCCCTGTGGTGTGTGTTGTTGTTCGAATTTCGATAAGGTTAGGATGTCTTTTAAATTTTGGGGCTGCCATTTGCTGTTAATTATTTTGGTTGTCTTTAAGATTTCTTTTATTTTTTCATTACTGTTGAGTAATTCCATGTGTGTTTTGATCTTTGTGAATAACTCTGGATTGTTTTTTTTTGTGAGTGGAAACGTATGCTAGAATGTTTTCTTATTTTTCGTGTTTTTCTTGTTTTTTTTTTGGATTCCGGAGGGATTCTAATGGTATTTTTTCTGCTAGTTGGAAACCCTTGTCTATTAGTGAGGTGGGGTCTCATTTGTAATGTTTTTCGTAGTTTTTCTATTTAAAAAATAGTATGAAATACATCATTTTTTTAAAAACTGGGTTGGTCTAATAATTTTGGCCGATATTGTTTATATATATATATATATATATATATATATATATATATATATATATATATATATTGTTTAATACTTAGTTTTTAGTCACAATAGCATTAGACCAGTGAAAATTTGTATTAAAAAGTGTTCAATATAATTATATTGTAGAACCCTTGAATATTTTCCATTTGTAAACGAGTTATTACGCGACCTAGGTTTTTACCATGAGTGGTATATTCACGCAATTTTTAATAACTGATTTTACCGTTTACCGTTTATATATATATATATATATA
>JBBBDQ010001070.1:1935000-1985000 GCA_037127315.1 Ascarosepion bandense
CAATTGTATTATGACATGTCGGCAATTGTGTGGAATATGCTTGTGAAACGATTATGAATTTATTTATTAATATTATTATATATTTTTGATCATTTAAAGAGGTGTTGTTATTTAAGAACGGGAATGTATTGAAATGTAATGTACGTCAAACATATACAAATAATATCGATAATATTACTTAATTGAAACAAATAATTATCAAATGGCGGGAGTATCAATATATAAATGCAATGGGTAGGATTTTGATTGTGGGATATGGTTATATTATAGTAGAAAATAAATACTTTAGGGTACACACACACACACACACACACACACACACACACACACACACACACACACACACATACATATATATATATATGACGATGATGGAAGATGGAAGTTACCTCGTCGAGTTTGTTTAACAGGATAAATTTAGAGAATGTAATAATTTGAAATTTTTTTTGTGAACAGAGAAAACATCGCTCATGTAAAGATTTACAAATTCTAGTTTTTTAATATTTTCCATTTTGCAGTAGGGTTTTTATTGACGTTTTTTAATTTTAAATAGTATGTAGAAAGTGATGTGCTATTGTGGTACTTATTATTAAAAGATAAATAGTGCTGATACCAATGAGTTTTAAAAATATTCTTGGTACAACCAACGTAATCTTTTTTACTGTTGGATTTTCTATGGTAGAAATAGCGCCTTCATAGTTTACTAATGCACGATATTTTCTATATATATCAATCACTAACAAAAAATTTTTCAAGCAATAACGAAACACGACAGTTCTTGTGTTGCAGTAAACTATTTTTATTATAAACATTTATAATAAAAATATTACCATATATATATATATATATATATATATATATATATATATATATATATATATAATAACGGAGCTGTCTGGGTTTCAATTCCTGGTAGTGGATAACGCACTGCTGATGAGTCCCAAATATAGGACGGAACAGCCGTTCAGTGCATTCTGCATTGTGTTGAGGTTGAATAGAACTCGATGAATTACTTACTTAATATTTCAAATCCTCCTACAATTACTCAGTTCTCTCTCTCTCTCTTTATATATATATATATATATATATATATATATATATATATGAGAACTGTCTGTTCGATTTCGAGGTTTATCTCTTTCTTAAAGTACCCATTCATTGGTACCTTACCTTCATGAGTTTTCAAATGATATGTTGCAGTTGCTTTTGTTTTGGTAACAGCATGTTGGTTTTATCTGCTGGTTCATTTTAGTTATTCTCATTTGTCCAATTGGCGATTCATAGGGACAAAAAACCTGCTTTGTAGAAAAGAACCTGACCGGACATTGAAACAATCCAACTGCACCTTAGAGCAAATTCTGAGTTAGAATTGTCACCTTTACTTGTTTTCCAGCGTCCCGTCTCTATATATCGAACGATTTAAAATATACTTGTATTTTGTTAATTTTCAAAGTGAGGTAAACCTTGACACTTTGAAATCAGCCCCAAAATTCTGTTTATTCTTAAGTAAAATAATCTTTACTGAAACCGATTCATTTTTACTTTTAAGACACCGTTGTCACAATTTGGGAATACGGAACTACTTATTATGTTAGCAACATGGAAGATTGTTTTTATTTCTTTAATAATATTGTGAACGGTAGCACTTAGTAGAATAAAGTATCTTTCTATATCTAAAAATGGATATGTCTGTCTGTTTGTGTGTATGTTTGTGCGTCTTCATTCTACTCCTCCGAAAACCTTGGTCTAATTTCAACCAAAATTAGGTCACTTGTTGATTTGATGTACGCAAAAGATTTTTTGAATCAATTTTCAGGGTCGGGCAGAAATCGGCGAAACACTTAGAATTTATGAACTCTTCTCCTCCGAGACGCCTTATTCAAATTCAACCAAAAATGGTAGATCAAGGTCCGAACCTTTGATGCACACAAAAACTTTTCGAATCAATGTACAGAGTTCGTCGAAAATCAACGACAAACTCGAGTCACTGGTAGATGATGACGATATGCAAACAAAAATTTCAATTGAGACACACAGTGTGGCAAAAATTAATGCAAAATGTTGCTTTTTGCGATCGTTCATTTCACCGAAACGCTTAGTTGTATTCCAACAAAAATCCTTTTTTTGGAACCTCTACTTTATCATATGCCATAACAATTTCACGTTATCTACAAGGTGCCAACCCCTCCGACATTACAGGGACAATGCATCCACTTCTGCGTCCCAACGTCATCGCATCCCGTAACGCCCGACCCCGTTCTTCTTGCTGGAGCACTTGAACTTAACATTTTAACATAACCACTAAAAGACCCCGAGCAACGCCGGGTTTACTGCTAGTCATAGGTAAAAGAGAGATAAATATGGATAGAACATTCATTAATGTTCCATAAAAAATGCAAGGGCGTAAAAGATAAGAATTAAAAATGGAAACAAACGAGAAAATAAATATCGAAAAGACAAACATGTTCGTTTTTCGCTTTGCATTTTTTGTTTGTTGATTGGTCGACAGCACTCAGTTGTATTCCATAGATAAAAACGAGCGCCAAGCAAATTGTTTAGAATATACAAGAAGTGATTATGAAAATTGGGGTGAAAAACAGTAATGCGTATCGATTCAGAAAATGATGGCAAGATGATATCGATCTAGGAATTAAGAATAGCATTGCCACATCGCAACTTGACAATCATCGTAAAGAGGAAGATAAGTGCCGAGATCTTAGTCATAGGAACAGATTTGATTGCACCGGTTATAGTAATGTGACATAATGATGATGATAATGGTATTGATATATTTGCTGTGATAAAAGAATAGTGAAGGTAACAATGATTATCATATTGGCGTTGATAGTATTGAAATGAACTGAAAGGAAGGAATGATACAGAATGCTAACCGGGATTTAACATTTTAAGGCTCGAGAATGCATAATGGCGACTTGAAGGGGGAAATAATCAACATTAAGCCGTGAAAAACTCTGGGATAATAAAAAAAGAGATAGATTAAAAATAATAATTAGAATACATAAAATAATTCCTGCGAAGATTCTAGGAAGATTTGAAACTGAAATAAACCAAGCAGAATTAATTGAGATCCAACTTTTTTTTATAATCATATAAGGAATTTAACTGCCACTGTTTTGCAGGGGGCTACATAGAAGGAAAGTTATAAGAAAGGCTGACAGATTATAGGGGATGTCAGGAAGTAAGTAAGAGATTGATGACAATACTGCCTGCCTGCCTGCCTGCCTGCCTGCCTGCCTATCTATCTATCTATCTATCTATCTATCTATCTATCTATCTATCTATCTATCTATCTCGGACTTTTCATATCTACCTATCTTTTTTGTTCAACCATATGGCCCCAAGCAAGGCATTTTACCGCCACCGTTTTCCAGGTGGTTACATAGGAGGAAAGTTATGAGAAAGAGTGACAGTTTATAGGAGGCATCAGGAAGTGGGTGAGAAAAGGATGACTGTGGCCATAAAGTGAGGGATGTTGGGGAAACAAGTAAACGGAAGTGAATTACACAGGCGGGAAGTGCGAGAAAAGAAGCTGTTGGAGTAGAATTTGCGTTTACATTTTATTGGTTTCACAGTAAAAGGGTGGGACCTAATTGCTAATCTTGTGGCTCGAGTAAATTCATATACAAATAACTAGATTAGAACTTTTCCATTTGTCTCCGGTCATTTTTTTTTTTTTTAGATTTAGGATGGTCTTTTATATATTTACAAATTCGAAAGAAGAATTCTTGCAATGATCCTTTAAATCGCTATTGAACACTAAATTCTTTAAATTGTGAGAACAATTTCAGCCGATGGAGTCTTTTGGCTTGACCGCTGCGCATTTTAAGAAAAGACGTCTGTCATTAGACAAAGGAAGGTCATGTATATATTATCGGAAAACAGGTAATAAAACAGTGCCACAAATGCACAACTGTTATTAATAATGAGACGGTAAAGAGAGAGAGAGAGAGAGAGCGTTTGTTTGTGTGAGGGAGAGTTTATGTGTTAGAGAAAGACAGAGTGTGCATATGTAAGAGAGAAAGAGAGAGTGTGAGTGCGTGAGAGAGAGAAAGCATGTATGTGTGTGAGTGTGTGTGTGTGTGCGTTTGTTTGTGTGAGAGAGTATATGTGTTTGAGAAAAAGAGAGTGTGAATCTGTAAGAGGGAAAGAGAGAGTGTGAGTGCGTGAGAGAGAGAGAGAGAGAGAGAGAGATAGATAGATAGATAGATAGAGATAGAGTTTGTATGAGAAAATGACGGGACAAATCGGTTTTCAGCAGAAATTAAAAGTTACAACGACAGCGACGATTTCTCACCTGAAATCTCCGCCAAATCACAAACCCACCCACAGTTGGCGGAATCTTCATAGAATCTAGTTATCTCCCGGCCAGCTGACGTTGAAATACGATGAGCGTGAAGATCAAAGACGACGCCAAGAATGCTGCAGTTTGGTCAGCGCTGGGACAGCGAAAGTGGGTGTAGCACTGAAGGTAAAACGGCCTACAAAATTAAATCCGTTGATTTCTTAAATATGACAAATAACAATAAAGAAAAAGTTTCTTTGGAAGATAATTGTTTCAAACACAGATTTTCTATAATTGCCACTATTCTCACTGGGCCACGTCTTCTTGCATGCTTGTAGTTTCTGATGGTAACGCATTTATAAGGAATTACTAGAAGCAAGCTTGAAATTCTGTTTATGCCATTCCACTGAAGTATAAACAACTTTGTTTTTCATAGCGTTAAACATGTCGGAGTTCATGTAAAAAAATGTATTTGCGAAAAATTTTACTGCACTACTGTATTAAAAAAATCTGCGGCTGACGCAGACAGAATTCTTGTTGCGACTTACGGCGATTATGCTCTGTCGGAAGCAACACGCAGGGATTGGTTTAGACGCTTCAAAGATAATGGTTTTTATGTTGAATATAAAGAACACTCCGGAGCACTGAAAAAGTTTGAAGACGAAGAATTGGAATCATTACTTCATGCAGACAATGTCAGGCACAAGCTGAAATTGCAGAATCATTAGGAGTTCATCACACAACAATTTTGAAACGTTTGAAAGCATTAGAGATGATTCAAAAGCAATAACATTGGGTGCCGTACAAGTTGAAGCCGAGAGACGTCGAACGGCGTCTTATCACGAAGTGAACAGCTGCTTCAGTGACTCAAAAGAAAAGTTTTTTTTTGCATCGTATCGCGACCGGCGATAAAAAGTGAATACAATGCTATAACCTAAAGCGTTGAAGATCGTGAAGTTAAGCCCAGCCTTGAATGAACATCGGATGCAAAGACGAATATCATTGATTTACAGCTTCTGTTCTGCATTTGGTGGGATCAGCCGGGTGTAGTTTATTATGAGCAGCTCAAACTAACCGAAACAATCACGGGAGATCGCTATCGACACAAATTGACGCGTTTGAGCCGAGCATTGAAGAAAAAGCAGCCACTATACGAGCAGAGAGACGACAAAGTGATCTTGCAACATGATAACGATTGACTACAAGTTGCAAAACGGGGGAAAACCTACTTGGAAATACTTAAATGAGAAGTCCTACCAAACCCGTGTGTGTGTGTGTGTGTGTGTGTGTGTTTGTGTGTGTGTGTTTGTGTGTGTGTGTTTGTGTGTGTGTGTGTGTGTGTGTGTGTGTGTGTGTGTCCCTGTAAATATGTTAGTGCATTTACAGGTACACACACGCACATACTCACTACAATTAACGACAGAAGTAGCAGCGAAAGAGGACCATTCGTTTAAAGGCACGGTCCACCAGCGGACGTGAAACCAAGCTTTCCTACCATTCTAAAGATGAAATTCTGATCTCGAAATATTAATGAATAATAAATAGGTAATACCCAGCACCTTCTTTACGTTCATTTATTTCACTAAACGCATTGTGATAGCGTTCAAATACCTACCTATGCACCATAATACATATATATATATATATATATATTCGATTTTTTGCGTTCTGGTAAGCCTTTATTAAATGAACGTCTGGATCTTTCGACTTATACTAAGTAAAAACGTAGTAAGAATTTCCCACTCATGCCGCATTATATGACCGTCTGATACTACTACCCTCGGCCTCTCCTTAACAAAATAATCTAAAGTATAAAAATTCACAACCAAATACTAACCCAGCTGAATTAAATAAAAACACCTAAACCTTTTGATGTAATGAATATGCATACACCTTGGTTCCACTCACAGTAATATGACTGGCTGGTGTAAATACAGACTAAGGCTGGGACACCTAGGACTATACCTATTGGAATGCCTATTGACTACGCCTATTGAATAAGCCTACGCCTACGCATACTGCATACGACTACGACGAGTACCAGTCCATTACGGCTACTTGCTAGATATTCCTACCCGGTTACATTGCCAAAACCACTTAACTACTACGAATTTCCGGGACATACCACCCTTATCCAACATCCGTGGTATACGTACCAACTTTTGCAGCGTGGAATCATTCCACTACGAAAGACATCCAGACATTCTCTGTAAAACCAATGTTAACACTACAATCCCCTCTTTTGATTTCTCGATTCCTGGTTACCTTCCTTTTTCTACGAAGTACTTCAATTTCCCCAAGTCTGAACTAGGAGTTAATAACCATGGATATCTCCCTCTGGCTTGAATTTCCACTCCACTATTATATGTGTCTCTGTCTCTCTCTACTAAACTCAGCTATATTTTCTTTCTCTACGGCCTGCTTCCTCTCCTGAATATTCCGTGCTAGATAATATTTCAGATAACGTAGACAGGGCCATTTCCTATCACCCGTTCTACAATATATTTGTACTCGGCGTCTTTAATCCCCACCCTGCCAAGTGGCTGAAAAACTCAGTCACTGATCCTGCTGGTATCCATACCTTGAACTTCATAATCACTCAGTCTCCCACGCAAGTGATGGATTTCCTCACGCGTTTTCCTCGTAACCCTAATGGAAACGCTGTTTTCTTGACCTTTGCTTTGACTCCTTTCATGCCATGCAACTCTGCCTCTTGGCAACTCTAATTATTGTCTCTTTCAACTCTCCATCTTCGCAGGAACCTCCTATCAGCAAAATATCCGACTGATACTGGGACTCGTTTCGCGAATTTCTTTTGTGATGTCACTTAGAACAAAGTTTTTAGTTTTTCTGTTGAAGATTTCTTCCTCTGTGCTCTCCTCATGGCTGAAAATCTGCATCGATTTATTCATCTCAACCAGAAAATTCCGATTTAAACAAAATTAAAAACATTGCAAAGATTGATTTTTAAGGTTATCACAAAATGGATTGAGGAAATTAAAATGGTAATAATTAAGGAACGTGGTTGAAGAAGCAATAAATATTTGAAGAAATTGGTTTTGTAATTCCAAACAGATAGACAAGATGCAAGCTATTTCTTCTTCTTCATGTGCCGTGTCCCTTCAAGACGTAGCCGTTCATGAACTTCCACTTAGCTCTGTCTCTTGTCGCTCTCAATATTTTTCCTATTGGTATCTCTCCCAAACTCTGCTCTGCAATCAAGCCATAAATCTAGAATATAAATGGAGAAAAAGTAGCATGGCCACAAAGTGAGGGATCACTATATATTGATTACAATAGAAATTGATCCCCCAATTTATTTACACATTATAATTTATGATTTGTTTATCAAATTCTGATTAGGTATGAATCCACATCTTCTCATTACTGATTAGCTATACAGAAATGCTTTTAGTTTTATTTCTTCTTCTTTTTCATGTGCCGTGCCCCTTCAGGACGTAGGCGATCATGGACTTCCACTTTGCTTTGTCTCTTGTCGCTCTCAGAATTCTTCCTCTTGGTATCTCTCCCAAACCCGGTTCTGCCATCCATTTGCTCAGGCCTCTCAAGTAGGTCTCACGCCACTGTCTCTCTTTCCCCGCTATCCGTCCTGTGAGTATTAAATTCTCCAGGCCCTTCTTCGTCCTTACATGTCCCAGAAACCTCATCTGTTTCTTCCTTATATTAAGTATGAGTATTTTTGTCGTTTGCATCCTCTCCTACACTTCGTCGTTTGTCACGTGTCCAGTCCGTGGTATCCACAGCAAATTTCTGCTGTCTCAAGCCTCTCCTTCGTCCTTGAGAAGAGCTTGCAACATTCACTGTCATATAGAAGGACAGACATCACATAGCAATCTAGCCCTTTCTTCTTTGTTTCCAATGAGATTTTCCTGTCTCTGAGTAATCTGGTTAGCTTTTGAAATGCATCCTTGGTCTGTGCGCCTTTGGATCTCAACATCCTCTGTCAGAACGCTTCCCAGGTATTTAAATTTCTTTGCTTGTTTTATTTTAGTTTCTCCGACCTGTAGTTGGCATTTTGGGGTCTTCTTTTTGCTGATGACCATACATTCAGTTTTCTTGAAGTTTTTAGCTAGACCTTTCTTCTCGCTTTCTGTTGCTATCTTCCGTAGGAGGTTCTTTTCGTGTCTGCATTCAGCACTGTGACATCTGCGTATCTTACATTGTTGAGATTGTGGCCGCCAATGACGAATACTGGCAAGGGTTTTATTTCTCTCAGAATTGTTTCACTATGTAAGTTGAATAGATCCGGTGAGAAAACACATCCTTGTCTTACGCCTCTTTCTATTTTTGTATACCTGCTGAATTCACATCCCCTCCGTACGCAAATAAGCCGGAGAAAGTACTGAAAGATTGTAAATTAAATAGCAGGACAGACTGAGTTTTACAGCCTTGGTTGTAAACAGCTTTTGAGATTTCACTCGCCTGATCGACTCAGTCGATTTAGAACTTAATTGGACGATTAAAGTTTACTCCTTTACTCGCCCGCGGTCGATTAAAAATCTAGCAATGAAAAAAATAAAGAAGGAAATCTGATACCTTTTACAATCCAAAATATGCCACTGAAGATTCACAAGTTACTTAGAATGACTTTTTATCGTCCCGGTCAGTGTAAACATTCGTTTAATTAACGCTTCCAAAATATTTCTGTCGCCCAGGTTAAAGATGCTCACAATAATTTAAGAAACTTTATCTCTGACTCCCCGCTTACGAAAAGTAAAAACGAACATTTGAAAGAAAGAAAAAAATACGCATACATCTTTCAACCAGATACAGAAAAACAAATTATACAAGTATTTTTTTTATAGAAAATCGTTGAGAAAATCAAATTTTTTATTTTTTATCATCTATGAGATGGAGCTTGTAGTCAAACACTAGAAAGAAACTACGAATTTAGGTACCTCCACTCAATTGCCAAAAAACAAAAAAACAACCCCCCCCCCAAAAAAAATAATCTGCATATCATGTTGTGAAAAAGGCTCAAACTTAATAAAAACAATGTTTTATCATGAAAATGTTTATGCTATTATTAAGAGGAAAGATCAAATTTTGTTGTTATTATTTAAAATCTTATTAAAATCCTTTTTAACACGTTCGAAATTTTAATTAAAATTTCATTTTTTTCCGTCAGCGATTCACGCTATGTTTACGTAAGGTGACTATTAAGAAAATGGGGTCAATCATGTAAAATGATTTTGGGGCGAATAAATTTTCCCTCGCTCTCGACCGCCGGTCGAGTGCTTTCTTTTTCAAATCTCAAAGGATAGTTGCAAACCACTCTACTGCAGAAAGTAATGGCAACCTACCGGGGGAAGTTTTCTGCCCAGTCAGTAATGTCTCGAAAGAGACATGATCGCCCAAGCGTGCAGCATGTATAACACTTAACTGAGTAATTAGCTAGAATAACGCGTTGTAATTGATTGTAGAAGAAAATTACTGGAAAGTAATTGAAACTCACCTGAAACGAGTTGAATGTATAATGCTCCTTATGCCAATGACATTTCCACCGAGCTTCTCTATGCTGTATGGCTTCATTCATTTTTTTTAATGTATTTCTCTTGAATTTATATTTAAATTGGGGTCATCAGGAGAGAATGTGCACTGTTTCAAGGCCTTCCTCTCAATGGTTTCACTGGCGACCTCATTTTAACAGCCACATTATAACGATATACAAGTGTGTTGTAGATATACTAGCTGAAATGTCTAACGGCGAAATTAGATTTGCGAAAAATTTCTAAAAAAGGCAAATCTCGCGTTCTGAGGATGCAACATGAACCTCATTACGCATTCACGAAGAGTCATGATATTTCTTTCTTCCCAGCTCTTTACTTAATGTTTTGTCTATCATACACCACGCTTCCGAGTCGTATAACATATATTTCGTTTGACACAAGGTGAGGAGTGTAGATCACACTGTACAAAGGGGCTATCAATATACTAGGGTAGGCTGAAAAGTTCGTAGGAGTGATGCTAGAAATGTTGAAATAAATAAATGCAAAATTTTACAGCTCGACCCTCGCTCATTCGTAGTCAGCCTATGAATTTTCATCTCGACCTGTTCAATGGCGGAATGAATAGATATTTACTAAATCTACTTGTATACGTCACAAGTCACTGGGTGCTTCAATATGGTTGCCTTGTATCAGACGAATTGATGTTTTTGCAAATATTGGGTTATATATTTGATGTGATAGGACATTGAACGTATTAACGTTATTTACATTTGTGACACGGGCGTCCGGTCTTGGGTCAAACCCTGGTCACAGAAGCCAATTATGATGAGGTCCGGAACCTGAGTCTGGGTTTATGCTGTAGATACGACACTAGTTATGACGACGCTCTCGGTCCGCTAGTCGTGATGGTCTCGTCACAGTAGCTGGTCTTCGAGTCGTCTCTTACAACGGTGAACTTCCCTGCCAATACTGTGCATTTTGATCCAAGGAAGACACGTTAAAAACCGGAAGCCGTTTTTCTACCACTTCAAATCAGACCGGACACCCGCGTACACCTGTGTTGATAAAAGAAAATACGGCACCAAAAAAAAAAAAAAAAAAAAAAAAAATAATTTCGAAGACGCCTGGATAAGTTGCAGAAAAGTCTTTATATATATAAAAATAATAATTAGCAAGAAAAACAGAATATAATGGTCGTCCAGTTTCTATTTTCAC
Organism: Ascarosepion bandense; assembly: GCA_037127315.1. Classification (NCBI taxonomy): domain Eukaryota; kingdom Metazoa; phylum Mollusca; class Cephalopoda; order Sepiida; family Sepiidae; genus Ascarosepion; species Ascarosepion bandense. The sequence goes on from JBBBDQ010001070.1 coordinate 1,945,990, forward strand.
AACGGAGCGACAGTTTCATTTATTTCAGTTTTCCAAATTTTTAAAAAGTTTTTTCAGGGCTCTTTACCGAAGCCTTCCGGAAACAGTCGAAGTTGGGTTTTATGTTGGTTTTAAGCTTTCGGCTCACATGAAACATAGAACCAACTTAATAAAAATTATCCAAATCGAAAACTGTGTTATATAGGCTTGATTAAAACCTCGTTTAGACTGAAGGTCATTCGTGGTCGAGAGGTCTAAGACGTGCCAGATCATATGGTAGCTTCCTTATGTGGATATGGGTCGCAGATTCGAATCCTGCCGAATGACACACGTTTTCGTAATAAAAATTTATCGTAAATAATCAGGCCGGTAGATATAAATATATAATACTGTTTAATTAAAAACAGAATATCTACTTAAATACGAGTATCGATAAAAAATAATGTTCAAACAAATCATTTCAAATTGTCGGTTGTTTATAACCAAGTTTCGTTAACCTTCGTTAATTTCCGTAATATATATATATATATATATATATATATATATATATTGAAATTTCTTGGTGTTAGGATCATTTAATGCTGCGGCATCATGTAACTTAATATATATATTAGTCATCCACATACAAGCCTGTTTCGCTGTATTACAGCTCATCAGTATGGCTAGACGCATCCACTTGCTTCTAGCCTGGATCGAAACTCGACCGATTTAGTGTCAGACGGAGTCGCTACTTCCTAAGCCATCGACGCATGGAATCAGGGAAGGCAAATTTTAACGTGTTGTATATAAGCAGTGTATACACACATCAGTTACCGAAAGAATTCAATTTATTTCTGAAGAGTCACACATATAGCCGAAGTGGAATCAGTTTTTAAAATTTTCTTCTCCAGAGAACTCAATCGTAATGATAGCATAATATATTAGTCATCCACATACAAGCCTGTTTCGCTGTATCCCAGCTCATCAGTGTGGCTAGACGCATCCACTTGCTTTTGGAAACTCGACCGATTTGGTGTCAGTCGGAGTCGCTACTCCCTAAGCCTTCGACGCATGGAATCAGAGAAGGGAAATTTTAACGAAAGAACTCAAAGGGATTTCATGTTGAAATGTTCATTCAACATTTTTGAATTTTGAAAATTTATTATAATTTATATTGGCTCTTTAATTTTAATTCCATTGAGCTCTCCTCCTGTATCATTTTTTAATTATAAAATTTTTAATATTAATTAGGATCATGTTCTTGGAATTTACCTTCCTACTTTTTTGTTTCGGATTAAAGTAATTTAATAAAATAAAATAAAAATATATATATATATTCTTACTGATCTAGACGTCATTTTTGTGATTATCCATGTAGGTGCTCTGTATTTCTAAACTGGGAATTACTGACCAGTGACATCGAGAGACTTAAAGGAAATGTGCATTCCGGCAGTGTTCGGACTTTTAAAGGGAAACCATAATCTCATCAGGTGGGCTTTAAACTACTCAGCCACAAAGTTAGGCACAGCTAAGCAAGTTTCAATTACCTCATTGTTTAGTTTTCCTGAAGGTTCATATCTGCTCATATTTACGTCAACGAAACTGAAACAAAGTAACTTCTAAAGAATTCTTTATTCGATATCATTTTCATTATTATTTAGAAATAATGTAAAATGAAGAATCTATTCATTCCTCACACGCGCGCACATATGTGTACGTGTATGTGTGTGTGTGTGTTTGTGTGTGTTTGTGTGTGTGTGCGTGCGTTTAATTAATCCTTGGCCACTAACAACGTTTGTCTGCATCCACAATGATGCTTCATTGCATAAATAATAAACTTCCTTGCGCTATTTGGTTCTATTTTGAAAGCAAAGGTGGAAGAAACGCAGCGGCTGGTTTATGAATTGAGAAGCAGCACGTGCGGCGGGCCGACATTAAAAGAGAGGCAATCATTGGGAACGAAAGAAGGAAAAGTGGGCAGATTTAATGACATTTAAACGGACGGAGAAAACACAGGAGAGACAAGTGCAGTTCATATAAAATGTTTATAAGAAATTTTTTAAATATTTACAACCAAACGGAAATAATCTAGAGACACTAGTCACAATGCAAATTGTCATTTTTTTTCTATTGCTACATTCTTTCAGGATGTAAGCGACCATGACTCTCCACGGATTCCGTTTCTTTATTATAAATCACCATGAAATCTTTGGAAAATACTGGAGTGGCTTCCCGTTGCCTTCTCCACGGTTTTAAATTCAAAAGTGTTTTTCTCTTAGTTAAATTCTTTGCATTCCAGTTGAATTGCTTGCATTCACTTACGCGCAAATACTCTTGGGAAAGGTATTAATCCGTCTCTTCCCTTCACTTATGGGTTAAATAATAGGACAGACTGGGTTCTATAGCCATGGCTGACAACCAGTCTACCGCAACAATGGCAACCTACTGCGGGATACTCTTCTGTTCACCCAAGCGTTTATTACGTATGGCACTTAACTGACTGACTGAGTGTCTCTTAGACTGCCTGCAACCTAAAGTTAGAAAGCTTTGTCTATCCTGCTATTTAACTCATAGCTGGGGAATAAATGTATTCACGCCTTTAAAAAGGACACTGTGCTAGTGCCCATGAGAAACATAACCTAGTATCTTAAGAAAAATCAAGAAAACCAATAACTCTTTGGGATTAGCTTTAAATGTCATCGGTGAATATATACAGCAATTCAATGGTGCTTTTGCTGTGCTTTAGTCTTTTCGGTAAAAGATTTTAAAATTGTTTTAGGTGGGTGTAATTTAAAAACATTAGCTGGTATGCTTTTAGAATAATGTCCTTGCTATCATTTACTGTCAATGTATTAAGGAAAATGCATTTTTACATTCGAAAATATATAAGGTACAGTACAGTTGAAGTTTAAGAGAAATCAATTGTGATAAAACTTTAAATACCCTGGAAAACAAACCGTAAATTAGACAACACTAGAGAAAAACTACATAGAAACAATCCCAGAAATGATCTTACATAATGTCCTTGCAATCATTTACTGTTATTAAAGAAAATGCATTTTTTCATTCGAAAATATATAAGGTACAATACAGTTGAAGTTTAAGAGTAATCAGTTGTGGTAAAACTTGGAAAACTTACGGGGAATTAGACAAAAACTGCATAGAAAACAAATCAAGAAGTATTTTCAAAATAACAGTTGTGGCTTTACGAGAGAATATGCTTACGATAGAAGACACTTAAGAAATAGATTTAATAATGAATACAAATTTAGTGTAAATTTAAATAACCTGTAAGCATCAGCTTTTAGGAGTAGAATATAAAAAATCTTTCACGTAAGACCTTATTTAACTAGGGTTAAATAAAGAAAACCAATCTGGCTACAATTATCTCATCAGCAGATCACATGAAAAATGTAAAGAAAATCGAAAGTTTTGGTCAGAATAGACAAATTATAAGATAACTGGCGCCGAATTTTCAAAAACCAATCATTAACCAATCAGTTAAACGGAATATCGCGGTACGGGCTGCAAGGAAAATATTCAAGAAGCTTTTGCGAATTATATACCTCAGTTACTTGTAAAATCAGGAAGATTCATGTAGTACAAGTAAACATGAACACTATTGATAAATATAAGAAAACTATACTTTTGAAAGATCCGATCATATAAATATTTAAAATCTCATTATGTTGAAAGACTCTCATTGGGTTGAAAAGTGGTTGAAATCTTGCCAATGTGTCTAAATTTAGTCTTGAGAACCAAGGAAGGTTTTGAACGCAACACGTTTATTTTTGGCTATCAGAAGAATTCATTTCAATCAGGGGTGAAACTGGTTATTAACGTTAGAAAAATGTGAATTATCTATTTGTGTCATTCCATGACAAGGTGTCATGAGATATGAAGCTCAAAATGGTGCAAAATAAAATTAGCGTAATTAGGTGTCCCCCGTAGTACGACAATTAGCGAGTTATTCCCGGAATTCGTTGCTGTAGGCAATTCAATCACTATGTACCAATTTATTGGGATATAGTACTAGTTTTTTTTTATTAGAATTAGCCTTGTGTTATACTATGCATGGTAAATATTAAAGATTCTTGTGGAGAGGTAATATAACTCTTACTTTATGAAACACCAATTTAATGAAATATTTTCTTATGGATTATATTATCGATCATTAGATCATTAATCGTTTAAACCATTGAAAATAAGTTGTGAGTGCTCAATAAATGTATCCATGTGCTTAATTCAATCTTTCCAACTTCTTTATTGAACATTGTGACTACAGGTTATTGTTCAATGCTCACAAACTGTTCAAAGCAAGCTCAAACCTTATTCGATGCTCTGAAAATTGAGCAATTACTGTATTGTAAAACAAATGGAATGAAAGTTTTATTGAAAGGGCAAAGATTAGCATGCAAATTTAACAAAATCTCGAGTGTAAGCTGAAATCATAAAGAATTTTGAAGGTAAATAATTGTATTTTAACAGCAAAACAAAATATATCTATTTTTAAAACCATCTCATTTGGAAAGAAAACCGTACCGGGGTGGCTAGACAAAAATATGTTACTAAAGAAAAGATGGTAAACGGTGTAACTGAGTTTCTATATTTTCAGTTCTTACCAATAACTTTTTGAGAAGTATCAATGTTGTTACTTTTGTCATATTTGTTTCATGTTATAGACAGAACTTAGTAAAATATATTGTTACTGATATGACATGACTTTTTACAGAGATGAGTTTAGATGAATGAGAATTGAGCAAACCACTGTATTGTAATTATTTCACAATGTCCAGATGATCGCAGTCTTTTGAGCAAGGAAGAGAAATGGTTCGCATTCTGATCCATTTATATTGAATGGTGAGTTCGAGCTTCAGTGGCTTCTTTATATTTGTAGTAAAACTATAAGAAATAAATGTATTATTTGGGTGCAAACAATGGCTCTTGGCGGTTATGCGAATAATCTAAATATATTGCTATATCCTCTGGGGTATCTGTAGGTGGGCGTGCTGTCTTCTGAGAACCCGTTTATCACCACTCGAGGGATTCAAGCTCTTCATAATCTTCAAAGGAGACCATATCTTAGTCTTTTCAAAATACATTGAAGTTACCTGTGAACAGCCCTCGCTTACGCCTGTGGGTTCCTATTTGTCACATGCTGCAGCCAAGTCTCCAAGTCTGTCTCCCCATCCATCTAAATCCACCAGTGGTTCATTCTTATTCAGTTGCGTGTGTCTTTTTAGTAATATCATTTTAGTAATATCATTATCGGTTTCGAGAGCAAGGAATGTAGAGACGCTTCAATCGAACTTCTTGGAAACGAGAGGAAGCGTTCATGGGGTGTTGCGTTAATGGCTGTGCATAGCAGCGTTCTACTAGCATGCATGATATCTGAAAGTAATTGTTCCAAATTCTCTACAGCTACCCCCTTTATCAGAAGCTGCTAATTCAACAGTTTTCCAGATTATTCCATTATACCTCTCGCACTAGCCATTACCTTGAGGGTTATGCGGTGTTGTTCTACTTACGACTACTCATTGTTCTTGTATTAATCGCCGTGCGCGTTCGAACATAAATGAAGATCCTCTGTTCGAATGACTATTACTTGGGTAGCCCGAAGGCCGCACAAACTAAGCAAAGTGCTTGTATAACCTTTGCACAGGATAGATCTGGACAAGAATATGTACTCAGGACTGATCCATTTATAGGTAAATGGCTCATCAGTCAGTTAAAGTGCCATACGTGATACACGCTTGGGCGATCATGTCTCGAAAGAGACACGACTGACTGGGCAGAAGATTATCCCGCAGTAGGTTGCCATTGCTTTCTGCGGTAGACTGGTTGCCGACCAAGGCTATAGAACCCAATCTGTCCTATTATTTAACCCATAACTGGAAGGAAGAAGATTATCCCGCAGTAGGTTGCCATTGCTTTCTGCGGTAGACTGGTTGCCGACCAAGGCTATGAAACCCAATCTGTCCTGTTATTTAACCCATAACTGGAGGGAAGAGACGGATTAATACCTTTCCCAAGGGTATTTGCGCGTAAGTGAATGCAATGGATCATACTGAACCTAAATAATATACAATTTCTGTGAAAGGAGCACATTTGAAACCGTTTGAAATTTATGTCTACCTAAGGAAGACTGGAGAATAAACAGCTTGAAGTACTTTCCTCAGAAAATGGGGAAATGATAAAGATGCTGTGGCTCATGGATTTAGATAAAATTTCATAGAGGTAAACGATATGCAATACGGCCCTCATGGACAAATCACCCAAGTAAGGAACCGAAATAAAGTGCATAGATGCTGGTTTCTGACCGCTACTGATGTTTTGTGTTTATGTTTTTGCAATAAGCATGCAGTTCAAACTGGTAAAGACGAGAGTTTGAGGAAGACTCTCGAATGGATTCTGCTTTCATATGTCATTCAATAAAGGTCAATAAAAATGAAGAATTTAACTGATACTCAGTCAGTCAAGTGCCATATGTGATACACGCTTTGGGCGATCATGTCTCGAAAGAGACATGACTGACTAAGCAAAAGATTATCCCGCAGTAGGTTAACGTTACCTTCTCCGGTAGACTGGTTGCCAGCCAAGGCTATAAAACCCAACCTGTCCTGTTATTTGACTCATAGGTACAGGGGAAAGAGATGTATTATATTATTAAGTAGTAATTAGTTGGGGATGAGTTTATTACTTCATAACAATATAAAGCTGATCCCCCACTTTATGCCCAGTAGAAGCCGTAATCGCTATTATATTCATTCAGTCAGTGAAGTGCCATACGTGATACAAGCTTTGGGCGATCATGTCTCGAAAGAGACATGACTGACTGGGAAGAAGATTATCCCGCAGTAGGTTGCCATTGCTTTCTGCAGTAAATTGTTTGCTAGCCAAAGATATAGAACCAAACCTGTTATTTTACCCATAACTGGAGGGACGAAACGGATTAATATCTTTCCCAAGGATATCTGTGCGTAAGTGAATGCAAGGAATTCAACCGGAATTCGAACTCGGCTCCCCAATTTGTCGTTCGGAGTCGATATCCACTGCGCTACAGAGCAAATTTGCCTGATTTTGTTGATCAACTGCAAATTACTACATTTCCAGTTATGTCAAAGTGTTAGAGCATAAGATGTCTTTCTCCGTTTTTGTTTTAATTTAAGTTCTGTGCAATAAAAAATAGGCATCAGTTAAACAAAATGATTCCTTCATGCAAAATAGAAATTAAAATTTAAATTCGACGTGTGTAGATTATTGGTTGTACTAGCAGGATAGCCCGGCGATGCTCGGGTGTAATGAAAGCTTTCAAACTAATCCATGGTCCTGGAGCTCAGTTAAAGCGAAACCGTAGACTGAAAGAAAAATGAAAGGATGTAAGTCAAATTTTGATTTCCTGGTATCGATATCAAATAAGTCTACCACAGAAAGTAATGGCAACCTACTGCGGGATAATCTTCTGTCCAGTCAGTCATGTCTCTTTAGAGACATGATCGCCTAATCGTGTATCACGTATGCCACTTAACTGACTGATAGCCTGAAACTGGCCGCTCTAAGATTAAATTTTGATTTACCTTAAAATTATCACTTCTTCATGTTAATTTGCTTTTGTATGACGTTTATCGGATCTAGAACCAGAGTTCAAATTATGATTTATGCCATATTCACACTAATTAATTTTGAAAAGGCATGATCATATTTTTCCCTGTTCTAAAAGAAAATAATCAGTTTTATTTTTCTGTTGACTATACACTTATGGCTTTGAGAAAAGAATACATTCGCATATTTATTGAATGTGGGCTTTCACACTGACATTCTACTATGGTTAAGGAAAAAAAAAGAGGGTGAGTAGGAATAGTCTGCCCAGTAGAAGCCGTAATCACTATTCTATTCACTTAGTCAGTGAAGTGCCATACGTGATACAAGCTTTGGGCGATCATGTCTCGAAAAAGACATGACTGACTGGGCAGAAGATTATCCCGCAGTAGGTTACCATTGCTTTCTGTGGTAGATTGATTACTAGCCAAGGGTATAGAACCAAATCTATCCTGTTATTTAACCCATAACTGGAGGGAAGAGACGGATTAATACCTTTCCCAAGGATATTTGCGCGTAAGTGTATGCAACGAATTCAACTTGAATTCGAACTCGGCTCCCCGATTTGTCGTTCCGAGCCGATATCCACTGCACCACAAAGCACATTCATGCATAAGCTCTCAAAAACAAACATATTATTTCTAACCGTAGTCTGGCATAGTGTCAAAAGAAAGCGATATGAAGTAAAACTTGGTGAGATTAGCTTACTAACATTCACACTAGAATACTACCAATAATAAAAACAAAAAAAAACAAAAAACAGAAAATGAACAAATATTATTTACACTGTTTAATTGCTGTTCGAATTGCTCTCTTCATTTTAGCCACCATATTCATGACGTTTCGGCCGTTGTACTCTCCGGCCTTCTTCAGATTATTGGAATTTTGAACTGAACACTTTATCACTTATTTATTCCAAACTATCAAGCCTGTCAATTCGGCACTAGTTTTTATTTAACAAACATGTGGGAAATACTACAGAAAAATCGAACTCTTTACTCAGTAGTAATGAGCAACAAAATCACTCATTAACCATTAAAACAAACTATGATGCTGAAATTTTATAAGTGTTATAACAGAAGACGGAATGTGCGACACAGAAATCTGAAGTCGAATTGACATGGCGAAGGAAGCATTCCAAATTTGAGTAAAGTATTAAGAAACAGGACAATTTCGCGAGAAACAAAGAATAGAGTACTGGATTGCTATGTGATGTCGGTTCTTCAATATGGCCGTGAATGTTCGACAATATCATCAAAGATGAAGGAAAAACTTGAAGCAACTAAAATGCGGTTCTACAGAAGGATGCTGCAAATATCATGCATCGAGTATGTGAGAAAAGATGAGGTTTTGGAAAGGATGGAAATGAAAAGGAAATTAATAGTGAGCATCAGGAAGAGACAGCTGAAGTTCCTGGGACACGCAATGAGGAAAGAGGGCTTGGAGAATCAGAGGGCTGATGTTAACAGGTCAGATAGAGGGAAAAAGAGACAGGAGAAAGCAGCGGATAACATATTTGAAGGACCCAATCAGATGGATGATGGGACGAGGGTTGCATAGTGTAACAGGAGAAGGCGTGCTAAGAGCCACCAGAGATAGGGAGACGTGAGAGAACCATGATCGTCTATGTCCTGAAAGGATAGGGCACATAGAAGAAGAAGAATATATATAAAAAAATGTATTTCCAGCACAAAAAAAGTTGCCAAGACGAATTGCCAATCGTTACAGAACATGACCAGAATTGAATTATTTTAGTAAGTGACATTAAATTAAAAGGAATGGTACCTCAATGATTAGCATCACGAATAAACAAATAATTTAATGACCGGTGATTTTAAAAACAGTTTTTACTGTCGAGAAATCTTCTGCGAATCAATATTAAAATGACAAAAGAAATCGCTGAAGGGCTGTTGATTTTGTTTGATATTCTATATAAATAATAATGTACTTGTCCGTTTGTTATTATCGGCTAATCTAGAAAACGGATGCACCAATTGTTTTGAAATTTTACAATAGCATTTTAATCGAATACGAGCGTGTTTTTGTATGAGGAGACATAGGAAAACTCCACATTTAAGGTAAACGAAATTATATATTCTAGAATTTCTCTGAGCAAATACGAAATTCATATACAAACGATCTATATAAATAATTATACACGATTCTTAAACTTAGTGCACAATTCCCATTTCATTGGGCTTACGGCCATATCACGTTGAATACACCGGTTCTAGCTCGATCACCAAAGTTAAACAACGTTGAGCCCTAGTCAGTACTTAAATGGGTGACCGCTTGGGAATAACAGGTGCTGTAAGCATATAGTGACGGATGTGCATTGTGGTGCAGTGGATATCGGCTCGGAAAAGAGAAATCGGTTAGTCGAGTTCGAATTCCAGTTGAATACCCTGCATTCACTTAAGCACTGGTACCCTTGGGAAAGGTATTAATCCGTCCCTTCCCTCCAGTTATGGGTTAAATAACAGAGTAAGACTTGGAGATCCTGCCCTTAAAAAAACAGTGAATCTTGATACTCGAAAAGAAAAAAGTATTACTAGACACAAAACTTATATAAAAACAATAAATTGTTGAAAGAAAAATTTATTACCAGCAATAAATAAATAAAATTTAGTTGGCAATAAATGACCCGCCGAGGTTGATATGCCATAAAATAATACAACCAACCATTTCATTGTTTTAGTAAATAAATTTCTTGTTTTATTTTTTTTTAAACCTAAGCCCTTTTTTTATTATTATTTCTATTTTGGCGGGGTAAACAATAGAAATCCCTTCCCTGTAAAAAAAGTTCTCTATTAATTTTTTTCAACGAATTATTATCGATATCCCATTTATTTCGTTGGTTTAGTAAATAATTTTTTTAATTTAATCAAATTGAGCTACAGCAACGCGTGGCCGGGTACAGCTAGTCTTTAAGAAAGATTAACGAAAGATAAAATAAATCATTTCTTGTTCAAGTTTATTGGCTTGATATTCATATTTCAAATCATTGGTCCCAAAATTCCCACGACTTTATTGCGCAGTATTCAATCAACAAACATCTTCCCTGCTTAATTTACATATAAAGCATCTTTTTTTTTAAAGGATGGAATGATAAATACAAAAAATGTTGAACACAAAGATAACTTTTTCAATGTCCGTCTTCTTTTATGTGCCATGTCCTTTCAGGACGTAGGCGATCATGGCTTTCCTCGTTTCCCTGTCCCTGGTGGCTCTTAGCACGCCTTCTCTATTTCCACCACCCAAACCCCGCTCTATCATCCACTAGCTCAAGCCCATAAATCTACAATATAGATGTATAGAAACTAGCATGGCCACAAAATGAAGGATCAGTTTATATATTGATTATAATATAGATTTGATCTCCCACTTTATATCCACATTATAATTTCTGGTTAGTACTTAGATGGGTGGGATGTGCGTTGTGGCGCAGTGGATATCGGCTCGGAACGAGAAATCGGGGAGCCGAGTTCGAATTCCAGTTGAATTCCTTGCATTCACTTACGCGAAAATACCCTTGGGAAAGGTATTAATCCATCTCTTCCCTCCAGTTATGGGTTAAATAATAGGACAGATTGGGTTCTGTAGCCTTGGTCGGCAACCAGTCTACCGCAGAAAGCAATGGCAACCTACTGCGGGATAATCTTCTGCCCAGTCAGTCATGTCTCGAAAGAGACATGATCGCCCAAGAGTGTATCACGTATGGCACTTAACTGACTGACTTAGATGGGTGACCGTTTGGGAATACCAGATGCTGTAAATGTAAGGACCAAGAATGGTCCACCGGTCCTCCATGTTTGGAGGTTGGGCGCAGGGCTAACAATCCTGCCTCATAAAAAACAGTTTGTTACGGCAACAGTAACAAAAAGTTGCATCTCTACACACCATTGGGTGTAACGGGTGAGATGATGATCACTAACATAATAGATGGGGCTGAGGATAGCATTCTTTTTATTATAATATTTGATCTAATGAAGGCATATCTGGTTCCAGCGCAAACAATTATGGAAACAATGAATATTTTGTCGGTTTTAAAGCAATAATAAGTCAACTTTTTTGGCTTTACACTAGTTTTTGTAGTTTGATGTTTCTTGTCTAAAACAATATTTCCCATATTTTAAAGGATCACATTGACTTTTTGTATAATAATAATATTTCAAATATAACTGCAGTAATTTCCCTCCAAAATTTAGCTTAAAATTAAGTACGACTTATACACTGGTGCGTTTTATATTCCGAAAAATCGATATTTTTAAAAATAAAATGTCTATACTTTTTGGGATAATAAAAATCTACAAACGTATTTTCATTGTTAATAATTTTTTAAATATTTATCTTTAAATAAAATCAGAAATTGTGTTTTGGTGTTTCAAAATGTTTACAATCCACTCATTGCAAACAAAAAAAAACTTTTCGAAGTAATCTTTGTGTGCTTACCCGGAAGCAGAATTCAGAATCGACCGTCAAACAACAAAGAAGTAGCTAGTAAACTTTTTCCATTTATCAAACAGAGTTCTTGGGCCAAATCCAAGACACTCACTCTGTTACGATCTCGGTCTAATGAAGAGCTGCATTGTCCTTAGCAGAAAAAAAGTGGGCCGTCCCATCTGATATTTATAGCGAACTTCATCGGGTTCATTTTGGCAAAATCAGTGTAATAATGAATTCTTCGTCCAACCCAGCACACTGCTTCTTAAATAACTTCAAAACGCCGTTGTTTGCGACCAAATATAAGATTCACTCTCGCTGCCAACAAATAAACTTTCATTCGTTGTAAATGTCCATATTTTGCCAACGTCTCCAATCGTGAAGGCCTTGAAGTTTCTTTATGGCGACGGCTGAGCCTACTCTCTAGGCCGACATTAATCAGCCACCTCCGACAACTCGGTATTGCATCATCAATAAATCTTTAATAAATTCGCGTTAATTTGGGATTTACTATTTCAGGGGATGATTAATTAATTTCTAAGGGAGGTTTATAGTTGCTAATTAGTTACTAAAATTACAGTTTTTCTTCTTTCTGCAGCATCGAACTGATTTCATGCTATCATTGGCATTACAAAACAAAGAAGAATATTTATTGAAATGCAATTGCATCTACAGAAAGTTAAATAAATATATTTTAACGAAACAATGTGTGGTGATATATGTGCATTGATTGATTAGTATATTCGAATATGGCTTGATTGTTTTTTACAACTTATTTACATTTTGAATATTATATAAGGCCAGGAAATAGTTTTTTAGATTGAATATAGGGAGATAATAAGTTTTACTAATTAACCCATAGCTTATGGGGACAAGAAGTGGGCTAATGCCTATCTCAACGGTATTTGAACGTTAGTGAATATAACGAACCCAACTAGAATTGGAACTGGTATTTCCAAGCGATGAATTTGCGTTGTAGTGTAACGGATATCGGCTCCGAATGAGAAATCGGGAAGCTGAGTTCGAATCCCAGTTAAATTCGTTGCATTCACTTACGCACAAATACTCATGGGAAAGATATTAACCCTAATCTAATTATTATTCCATTTCTTCTCTCTCCAGCTATTGGTAGAATAGCAGGAGAGATTGAGTTCTGTAGCCTTGGTTGGCAACTAGTCTACGGCAGAAAAAATGGTAACCTCATGCAGGAAAATCTTCTGCCTATTCGGTCATGGATCGAATAGACATGATCGTTCAAGCGTCTATCGTGTATAGCAATTAACTAATTGATTTCCAAGCGGCCAACTATCTAGGTAAGTTACCTGTCTTATTATTTAACCCATAACTGGAGGGAAGAGACAGATTAATACCTTCTCCAATGGTATTTGTACGTAAGTGAATGCATGAAATTCAACTGGAATTTGAACTCGGCACCCTGATTTATCGTTCTGAGTCAATACCCACTATATCACAACCAGCCAATTTTTATATTCCTAGCTTTCTAAATAATTTATCCATTACCAAAAAAGTTTTTTTTCTACTTCTAGCTAACCTCTTTGCGATACAATTAATTTATGGGACCAGCAGACATCTACCGAATTCTGAAATGTGTCCGTTGCAGTCCTTTTAGATGACATTTGCAGAAACATATATTTTTAAAAATCAAATTATTATGAATTTTTCTTCGCATATTATTTAATTTATCAGTTTTTTCTTTAAATGTTCCTAATAAATTCATCAACTAGTTTTCTAATTATTCATATTTTCCTTAGCTGTCGATATTTCGAAATTTATTTTTTAAAAACTATGATAATTTTTCTTAAAAAAAAAACGAAAAACCAAACAAAACAACAGAAAAAAACAATACGATGGAAAATACAGTTCGATACAATTTCTACGATATTCTTTCTTAGAAGAATACGTTTTTATTTAATTAATTTATTTATTTACTTTATTTTATTTTATTTATTTATTTTTTATAACACTATTTTCGACGAATTTAATGATAAAATAACTGAATATACAGTAGGTGAAAAAATTGTTCTTTTTAAATTTCACAATAGTAGTAAATTTAAGCTTATATCAACTTTTTCTTTTCCATTAATTTTTTTTTTCTTAAAAATTATTTTTGTTACAAGGACTAGTGATGGTAGCAACAATTTTTTTAACAAAATACTCTAGTGTAGTGATGTTTTGCTTCGTTGAGCGACTGTTACTGCCAAGTTATTATTATTATTATTATTATTATTATTATTAGCTATTATTATTAGCTATTATTATGTTGTCATTTTTCATCATATGTCGATTTCTGCTTTGGTCGCACTACCTACCAAGTCTGTGGGAAGATCTAAGGCAGGTTGTGGTGTGTTGTTATAGCCCCATTTCATGTTTTTTTCTATCTCCTTTAGCATTCTTAGCGTTACATAGAAAAAGTTCTCCTTAGTGTGTGGGCTGTACTTAACAAGACAATTTATATCGCTTAAACTGTGGTTTCCAGGGATTCATTCAATGTGTTGTTTTGTTCAATTTTTTATCATTCCAAGTACACCTACTATCACTGGCACGATTCTTGTTTTCAATTTCCACATTTTTTCTTATTTAATTTCCAAGTCTTTATATTTTGACAGATTTTCGAATTCCTTGGTTGCTATGTTACAATCCGCTGGACAAACCTTATCAATTATTAGGCAAGTTTTTTCTTACTGGTTTTTAAACAATAATGTCCGGCCTATTTGCTTCAATTTTTCTGTCTGTGTAGATGGTGTAATCCCATAGAATGGTGACCTCTTCTATTTCTGTAACCGGAGCTGGGTGGTGTTCATACCAGTGTTTGTTTACATATTTTCCATTGTGTTTTCACATTGTCCAATATAAATATTGCCCCACTCTATCGTGTCGATTTTTATATTAATTTGGGGCAAGTACAGAACATCCTGAGAATAGATGGTCTATTGTTTCTTGGTATTTATCACAGAACCTGCATTTTTGATCCGCATTGGTCTTACGCTGCAAGAATAAAGCCTTCAGTCTCAGACTTTAATTCAGATGCACGTAACCATCGATGAGTATTAATTTTATCAACATTGGATTTATTAGCACGTTCTGGATGTTGGCCATGCAGAGGTTTGTCTTGCCAGCGTTGTTTCACCTGTTCAAGAGCTTTATGCTTGGCTTTCTTTTCATATTTTTTGCTGCAATAGTTGGTTCTTGGCTTCTGTTTTGCTTTTCTACAGAATCTACTAACTGTAATTCTTGTTTGTATTTACTGCCTTCTTTTATTATTGAATATTTTTTCTTTCTTTCTTCATGTTGCCTTACTAATTGTATCATCCAATCCTTTGTTAATTATTTATTAATTTATTATTATTTTATTAATTATTATTATTTTATTAATTTATTATTATTTTATTAATTATTATTTTATTAATTATTATTATTATTTTTAGCTATTATTATTATCATCTATTATTATAATTATTATTATCTATTATTATTATTATTATTATTATTAAATATTCTTATTTTTATTATTAGCTATTATTATTATTAGCTATAATAATAATAATAATAATAATAATAATAATAATAATAATAATAATAACGCGATTGGGATTACAACGAGAATGACGTGCTTTTCTGAGGCTCCTGAAAACGTAACGTTTTTTTTTGTTTTTTTTTTTTTACGTAAACATTAATTTCTCATTTCACTATATTAAACATAAACATTAATTTTTCCCTTTGTATATAATTTTAGTTGTATGTTTCTTCTTTTAATGATCCTTATATAGATTTATTAACTAGTGTAGTGGATGAAGGCGTCCACTTACTAATTTATATTTTAACGGTCGACTCGACGTAACATTCGTTAAGGTTTGAAGCAAGATTTATGAATGAACAAGAAGGCGAAAGTAAACGGAAAAACAATATATTGAAAAAGGTTACATAGGGTTGAGAAAGCATGCATAAGAAGTTGTAGAGTCCGGTTTCAATGAAAGTTAATGTCAGAGAAGAAAATTAAGAGAATAAAAAATATATGCGCCACTAACTGCTACCCGCAATTAGTGCGCGTGTGTTTGTATGAGTTAGGGAGGCATGTCTGTTCTTGTCTGCCCTCGCCCCGGGACGAAATCCTAACTGCTGTCTCACGTGCTGTTTTCGGTTTTTAAAGGCTTCGTTTTTGGCGGGAACTACGACTGTCACGTAGACGCCGCGTGACCATGCGTATGTATGTGTGTGTGTGGGTGTCAATGTATGAGACCCACACTAGTTTTCTAAAGCAAGACAACGATAAAAATATGACGAAAAGCGCTAAAATCTGTTCGATCTACGATATTCTTTCTTAGAAAAAATATGTAATAATTTCTTTATATTTGTCCGTTCATTTTATATATTTATTTATTTTTCGATAATCTTACTCTCGTTGGATTTAATGAAAGAATAACACAGAATACAGTGGGCGAACAAATTATTTTTAAATTTTACTGTAGTAAACTCAAAGGTATGTCTACTTTTTCTTTCCTATTAAAAAATTTTGAAATTTTTTTTTTTTTTAAACGTAAACATTAATTTTTAATTTCAATATTTTAAACATAAACATTAATTTTTTCTTCGTATATAATTTAAATTGTATGTTTCTTTAAATGATCCTTAAATAGATTTATTACGACGAAAAACACTAAAAAACCGTTCGATCTACGATATTCTTTCTTAGAAAGAATATGTAATAATTTATTTATATTTGTTCGTTCATTTTATATATTTATTTATTTTTCGATAATCTTATTCTCGTTGGATTTAATGAAATAATAACACAGAATACAGTGGGCCAACAAATTATTTTTAAATTTTACGGTAGTAAACTCAAAGGTATGTCCACTTTTTCTTTCCTATTAAAAAAATTTTTGAGATTTTTTTTTTTAAACGTAAACATTAATTTTTAATTTCACTATTTTAAACATAAACATTAATTTTTTCTTCGTATATAATTCAAATTGTATGTTTCTTCTTTTAATGATCCTTAAATAGATTTATTAACTAGTTTTCTAAAGCAAGACAACGAAAAAAAAAAAAAGAAGAAAATACGACGAAAAACACTAAAAAAATGTTCGATCTACGATATTCTTTCTTAGAAAGAATATGTAATAATTTATTATATTTGTTCGTTCATTTTATATATTTATTTATTTTTCGATAATCTTATTCTCGTTGGATTTAATGAAAGTATAACACAGAATACAGCGGGCGAACAAATTATTATTTTTAAATGTTACGGTAGTAAAACTCAAAGGTATGTCCACTTTTTCTTTCCTATTAAATTTTGAATTTTTTTTTTCTTTTGCAAGGACAAAGGTTAATAGTAGCAACAATTGTTTTTTTTTTTTAACAATACTCTCTAAGTGCAGTGATGTTTTCTTTCCGTTGAACGGCCGTTACGTCCAAGTTTGTTTGTTTTTTCAACCAGCGTCTCTCTCTTTGAATTTTTCTTTTTCTCAATATGAAATTCTGTTTTAATATAAACAGGATTTTTTCTTTAGATATTAGCAAATTTTTTTTTTTTTTTTAAACGTAAACATTAATTTTTAATTTCACTATTTTAAACATAAACATTAATTTTTTCTTCGTATATAATTTAAATTGTATGTTTCTTTAAATGATCCTTAAATAGATTTATTAAATAGTTTTCTAAAGCAAGACAACGAAAAAAAAAAAACGACGAAAAACACTAAAAAACCGTTCGATCTACGATATTCTTTCTTAGAAAGAATATGTAATAATTTATTTATATTTGTTCGTTCATTTTATATATTTATTTATTTTTCGATAATCTTATTCTCGTTGGATTTAATGAAAGTATAACACAGAATACAGTGGGCGAACAAATTATTATTTTTAAATGTTACGGTAGTAAACTCAAAGGTATATCCACTTTTTCTTTCATATTAAATTTTGAATTTTTTTTGCAAGGACAAAGGTTAATAGTAGCAATAATTGTTTTTTTTTATTTTTTTATTTTAACAATACTCTCTAAGTGCAGTGATGTTTTTTTTTCTTTTTCTGTTGAACAGCCGTTACGTCCAAGTTTGTTTGCTTTTTCAACCTCTCTTTGAATTTTTCTTTTTCTCAATATGAAATTCTGTTTTAATATAAACAGGATTTTTTCTTTAGATATTAGCGAATTTTTTTTTATGAAATTCTGCTTTATTTTAATTTATCTGTTTGTTCTTTAAATTAACCTAAATAAAATCATCCGTATTATATTTCCTTTAGCTGTCGATATTTCGTAAATTTTTTTTTTAACTATTATAATTTTCTTAAAAACAAAACAAAACAAGAAAATAAATTAAATCCGATGAAAAACAATTTATATGGTATTATTTTATAGAAAGTCTACGTATTTATTGATATATTTATTTTTATTTATTTATTGATATAATTTACTTATTTAATTTATCTTATTACGATAATCCTATTTTTGACCAACGACTTTATTGAAAAAATAAAAGATAAAGTGGACGAACAAATTATTACATTTATTTTTTTTATTTATTTTTTTAATTTTTTTTAATTTTTATTTTTTTTATTTTTTTTTTCCCGTTGAACGACCGTTACGTCCAAGTATGTTTGCTTTTTTTTTTTTTTTTCAACAAGCGTCTCTCTATTTGAATTTTTCCTTTTCTCAATATGAAATTCTGTTTTAATACAAACAGGATTTTTTTTCTTTAGATATTATAAAATTTTTTTTTTTTTTTTTTAACAAACTACTCTAGTAATATTGATGTTTTGTTTCGTTGAGCCGTCTTTCTCCTTGAATTCCAATCACGTATATGTCAGATGTTGCTTGGCAGCCCATTTAGGAGAAGGAAAACTCCGAACAACAACCCGCAACTCAAGGTGTTAATCGTGCCGAGGAGTGAATGGCTACTGCGTTATGAGGTCACAAACGATTCCCTACAGGCTTCGGGACCCTGTTTGTAAAAGACCGTTACCCAACGTGCCGGGCAACTTTGGGTGGACTTTTGGACCCGTGCGTCACTCGTGGGAAAAACATGAAAAATACAAATAGAAATAAAAAGTCCAGTATGGCTCTTCCAGTGGATAAACAGGGAGCCCGTCCTTCAGGAGGGAACCTACCTGAGGTCGAAAAATCTGCTATAGGAACAAACTCCTACACAAAGAATGAATCTTCAGGTCCCCACAACCGGGATAATCCTAATGATGGTCCTGAAAATTCACCAGCTAGATCTACAACCGTATATTTAAAGAAAGAAAAAATAAAATGGTCTCGTGAGGAGTACAAAGTCGTTATGACTGCATTTCATGAAGCGTTACTCAAACCTCAAAAAAGCATGACTCGCCAAACATATGACATTTGGCGTGAAAAAATTGGTCAAGCAAATAGAAAGTATATTGACGAAAATAAATTGGCCAATGTACGTAGGTACATTATTCGTAATAACCGACTGACAGAGGCTGAAATTCATGAAATTAAAAGAATTGTAACAAGAAGAGTCGAATCAACAAAATATGAAAAGGAACCGGAACCAGAAATAAAAAGTAATAACATCAAACAAATCACAGGTCATAATGTAGAAACCGTGAAACACGCAAATCACTGCGAAGATAATGATGTAAGTTTAAAAGTGCTGGAAAGGTGTGATCTGAGTCTGAGTCAGTTAAAAGACAAAAATAAAATGAGTTCAGAACACATCGAAGATAATTATTTGACGGAAAATAAGAACAATATACAGGAAGCCAAGATAGAAATAAAAAACCATCTAAGTCAAATACAAAGTATTACAATGAAGGAACGTGAACAGCTCCCAAAATTCCAACCAACAAAACAAAACCTCCGAACTATTAAACTGTACAATGCAGCACTGAAATCAATACTGGATGAAGACCCTCATACAAATCTTAACGAAGTAATATATGCATCAGCAACAGCAGCAACAAAAAAATTAAATATCAAAATAAAAACAAGGCAGTCTCACAGACGTGAAGATCCAACTTGGAAAAGAAAAATTGAAAAAGAAATCAAACAACTAAGAAGTGAACTGTCAGTACTGGATGAACTGAGTAGAGGAATAAATGTAAGAACTAGGAAAAGAAGAAGAGCCGAAAAAAAATATAACATCAGGAATGAAAATGACGTCTTATCAAATAAAGAAAAAATAAAGCAAAAAATCCAACTGAAGGCTCAAAGAATAAGACGCTATGAAAAAAGAGCAAGATTTTACAGACAAAACAAGATCTTTCAGACTGATACAAAGAGATTTTACAGGGAAATAGGGAAAAAAGAATTGAAGTGACAGTACCCCCCAGAATGGAAGAAGTCACACAGTTCTGGGAAAAGATATGGGCTTGCCCTAAAGAACTTAGCAAGGAAGTACATTGGATTACGCAGGAGATAGAACGAATGAAAAATAAACCCGAACAGACATGGTCTGGAATTACAGAAGATGATGTTAAATTTGCACTAAAAAAAGCACACAATTGGAAATTCCCAGGTATAGATAAAATTCCTAACTTTTGGCTATATTATTTAAATGCAGCACATAAAAAACTAGCCAAAGAACTTCAAGAAATGGTTGACGATCCCACTAAAATTCCTGCATGGATGACCAAAGGAATTACATTTCTTCTACCCAAGAATGGTGACGCAAACAACCCGAAAAACTACAGACCAATTACATGTCTTCCGACAACATATAAACTACTAACATCTATTTTAACAAAACAGACATTTATACTTGCAGCACAAGACCAAAGTCTTTTCACGAGAAACTTTCAGGCAAATATTATGCATAATAATATGGATCCAAAATGCAGGTTTTGTGATAAACACCAAGAAACAATAGACCACCTAATCTCAGGCTGTTCTGTGCTTGCCCCAAACGATAGAGTTGGGCAATATTTACATTGGGCAATGTGCAAACATTATGGAAAAGCTGTAAACAAACACTGGTATGAACATCATCCAGCACCGGTTACAGAAATAGAAGATGTAACCATTCTATGGGATTACACCATCTACACAGACAGAAAAATTGAAGCACACAGGCCAGACATTATTGTTAAAAACCAGAAGGAGAAAACTTGTCTATTAATTGATATGGCTTGTCCAGCGGATTGTAACATAGCAATCAAGGAATTTGAAAAACTGTCAAAATATAAAGACCTGGAAATTGAAATAGAAAAAATGTGGAAATTGAAAACAAGAGTTGTGCCAGTGATAGTAGGTGCACTTGGAATGATAAAAAATGGAACAAAACAACACATTGAAAGAATCCCTGGAAACCCCAGCTTAAGAGATATACAAAAAATTGTCTTATTAAGTACAGCCCACACACTAAGGAAAACTTTATCTATGTAATGCTGGGGATGTTAGGGAAGATAGAAAAACATGAAATGGAGCCATAACAACACGCCACTACCTGCCTTAGGTCTCCCCGCAGACTTGGTTGGTAGTGAGACAAAAGCAGAAATCGAAATATGATGAAAAATGACATAATAATAATAAAAATAATAATAATTATTATTATTAAATATTTCAAAGAGGAACATTGATTTCACTTCAGTAAACTCAGGCAATCTAAATGAAAAAGTTTAATTCTCGTTACCGACGAAAGCCAAACTTCACCAATTTTCTTTTGTTGTTTGTCTTTACTGCGGACATTCCTGTAATTCTCAGCTCGAGAAAATCAAGTGTAATTGAAATCTGATCGATATCTGGCTGAATGGCACACATGCTGCGTACCACCCTCGAGACAATTTTGGTCACTGGAAATAATGTATTTTCAATTAACAGAACAGATAAGAACCTATATCAGAGCAAAATGGTATCGAGGTAATATTCCTGAGAATCACATTCAACAACGACGAAAAAAAAGGAAAGAAAAACACAACAACAGAGCAAAATCTTTCATTGAAATATGAAGGATTTCTTAAACCGTGGCAAGCGGAATAAATACTACCACCTCCATTATCATCGTAATAAATTAATATCATAAATTAATATCATAAATTAATATAATAGATAAGTGTTGTTCAGAGCAGTTAGGTACCTCCACTCATTTTTCTATACCTAAATTTAAATTTAAATTTTAAAAATAAATAAGTCATCTTCAAGCTTTAAAATTAGCTTTAATTGAAAGACAAGGGATTAAATTTAGTAATTCCAGTAAGCAAAATACCCTGGTGTATTTCAAACCGAAATTGTATTGATTGGAATCAAAGATTTTCTAAATTAAAAAAAAAAGTTTTTAAAATTTCAAATTTTCCGCCATTTTTCATCGATTGTAAACAGAAGCCAATTCTTGGTTTTAAAAAAATCTTACAAAAATAAAATACACCTCCCTGACACATTACTTTCTTCAAATTACCGAATTTAAACTTACTTTAAGTTGACTTGAAACAAAAATTATTTGCTTACTTCCTGAAATATTTCAAAAAAGCATTTCTCAATTACGGTAGCCTCACAGAAAAAAAAAGCATTTCTCAATTACGGTTATCACAGTTGTCAACACCTTATCAGCAGCCGACAACTGATGGTTTACAGTATTCGGCCAAAAGTATGAAAGACGAATTGGTATAAATCTTATTCATACAAATCATTTATTTTTAATTTTTAACTATGTTAAAATTAAAAATGAAGCACAGTTTTCAGCAATTATCCAATATTTTATGGAATTTTAGTTAGTTTAGCTGAAAGTTTCATTATCATCCGACAACTATTTGATTTTTGCGAGAATTTCCGAATTAATGTGTTTGTCACCGAAAAAAATGAGTTACGTAAATTTACGTGATTAATTGTAAACAGTCGTAACATTTTCTGCAACGCTAACTCAAATCAAAACAAAATTTTATGCCAAAACTTCGGATATGTTAAAATGAATTAAATGTTTTTTTTAAATAAATAAAAATTACTTTGATCTTTTCTTTTAATAATATTATAAACATTTTGATGTAAAAATTTCGTTTTATTAAGTTTTGGACCTTTTTAATTCATACTATGTTGTTTTTTTTTTTTGCGATTTAACGGAGGTACCTACACTAGATTCATTGACAGGGTGCAGTTTCTTCCAGTGAAACACTTATGGCTTAAAAATAATCCTTCTGTCAAATCGTTGCCCACGAGTGAAAAACCATGAAAACTTTTAGCAGTAAACCTGATTTTATTATTCGGTTAATAACCTACAAGCAAGGGAAGTAGATATGAAGCATCATTGAGGGGAGAAACAAACAGTCTACTGAGTGTCTTTCCTGTCAGTTCCACAGGGCCCAATTCGTCTGTCTGTCTGTCTGTCTGTCTGTCTGTCTGTCATTTCGCGGGATTGTCACTTTTATATTTAACAATTTTCTTTATCTTGTCATCTTCATTCCGTGACTTTCTCTCTACCTGAACGTCTTCGTCCTTACTTTCCATTGGGGAAAAGTAAATGTTCTGAATTTATTTTTCTGACAGATGCAGCTGTTTACAATTTAACAAGCCCTCAGTTGACTTATGTTGCTATATATAAGAAAATTGAACATATGTAATATAACAATCTGGCCCCACTCGAGGAAGGCTGATGCAAGCGGGGGTGTTTCCGGTCGTTGAAAGGAACGGATGTTTGTTTGACCTTATTTCCGGCAGTAGCGGAAATGGCTACAGAGGCAAACAGAACAGGTGTCTCTGAGAATTGCGTGGGCGAGGCAAAAACCGGAAGAAAATGTCCCGGTTTGGAGATTATAAAAAGACCTCGGCGCACGGATTCACAGACAGACAGACCAGAGTAGCAGTAGAGAGAGAGAGACACAACAGATACGACGACACTCCCGTCAACCCTTAGAAGCGCTCTCTCTCACTCTCTGTTCCCTAGGCTACACGGTTCATCGTCATTAATAAAAATATAACTTATATTTATATATATATGCGTATCCGCTGTTTGGCGATATATAACCGGCTCAGTCAGAGACGTGTAATTGGTGCCTAGTGACTTGCTGTTTTGAGACAACAAAACAGACAGATACGAGCTGGTTACCACGGCGACGATTGAAAATTCAACGGACTTAAAACTACCAGATAGAAAGAAAAAAAGAAGACGAAAATATATAGCAGCCGCGCGACTATAGACATCAGCCAAGGTAGGTGACTCTTTGATTTGATAGTGTGTGTGTTTTCTGCTCGTGTTTATAAGTCTAGTTAGAAAAAAAAATGCATACTTTTGCCGATCTGACCCTAGAATTGAGAAATATGGAGTGTTCGGTGTCGAACACATTTAGGGTAGAACGGAGGGGGTGCAGGACTACAGGCAGAGAGTAGTACGCCTAGCGGAGAGCGCATAGGTTTGGGGTTGACGGGAGGAAGAAAGTTGAGATATTACCTATCTGTAAGTACAAAACATCTGAGTTAATGATTTATTTTTTTTGTTAATATTTTACCATATATGTGAAGTGAGTTTACTGGTATGTTGCTTAATTAATCTTACTTTTATTGAGTAAGTGAAATGTAAAATCATGTAAAGGAAGTTTCTTCTACTCTTTAAAGTGGATAATTGGATTAACTTGTTGATAACAATGTTTTCTTTGGTTGTGCAGTGTTGGGTTTTCTTTTTTCTTTTTTTTTTATTTCTGTACACTACAAAATGATTTACATTTCTATGGTTGTGAATTATGCTTTTGTGCAGGTTCCCATCAATTCAACATCCTCTGTGAATTTTCATTTATGTGACTTGGGAAATATCTTTTGAAGATATATTAATTTCTGAAAACTTTATACTGACACGGATAGACCTGCAGATTCCTATCCGCAAACTAGTAAATACCTTGGAACAGATAAATATGGAGAGATTTAGTGAAGGATCTGTTCCCTAGGCTACACGGTTCATCGTCATTAATAAAAATATAACTTATATTTTTATATACATGCGTATTTGTTTGTTGTTTATTGATATACAACACATAGAAGAGTCTGTTGTGGGAGTAATTTTGTCCAATATTGCAAATTGCGTGATGTACTTAAATAACCTCGTCAGATCGAGACTTTCACATGGACGTCATGCATGGCACCAAAATAATTCAAAAATATATAAACCGCTTTTCTCAAATCAATGGTTAAAAATGATGTTGAGTAAATGTAGGTCTTAGCAAGGCTAACTTTTTCGAACCTTGAGGACTGACGCTACAAAATCATAAAGGACTGTATCTAATAAAAAAAAGTTACATCACTTGGGGACTTTCAACAACAGCAACAACAAAAATGCATAGTACAAGTAACTGGAAAAAGAAATAAAGATATAATCAAGCTGTTGACGTTACACACAAATTCAGACAAAAAGTTAGTAAAGAAACAAACACTCATCAAAACTGAACAAAATTACTGGCCGTTAAAAGCCCGTTTTCCTGAAGAATTGTTTGGATCGAAAGATTTCAATCGAAAGTTTAAGTTTGAGTTTCAGTTTTGTTTAACGGTATATCAACCTCTGTGGGTTATTTGATGCCAAAAAGGAGAGGGTTTAAGGTGTGTTTTTTTAATGTTCGGTTATAGTGAGAAGGTTGATTTAATCAGATTTTAATGAAAGTTTTTTGTTTTTATTCTTTTTTATTTTAGAAAACTGAAAATATCATCTAGTTTTATATTAAAAATGTTTTGCTGAAATATTGTTTTCAAAAATGAATTATGGTAATAATTTTTACTGTAAATACTACCTCATCTCAAAAATAGAGACAAATAGAATGATCTATTATTAACAATCGTTCAAATGGCAACAAAGATGAGAACAATAGTCCGAATAATGTAAATACTTTAAATACTACCACATCTCAGGCAGGGTTAGTTAATATTGACCAACAGAATGATCTATCATTAAACGTGGCACAAATGACAACAAAGATGAGGACAATAGTCCGAATAATATAAAAACTGTAAACTACCTCATCTCAGAAATATAAACAAATAGAATGATCTATTATTAACAATCGTACAAATGGCAACAAAGATGAGGACAATAGTACGAATAATGTAAATACTGTAAATACTACCTCATCTCAGAAATATAGACAAATAAAATGATCAGTTATTAAATGTCGTACAAATGGCAAAAAGATGAGGACAATAGGCCGGATTATGTAAATACTACCTCATCTCAGAAATATAGGCAAATAGAATGATCTATTATTAAACGTGGCACAAATGGCAACAAAGATGAGGACAATAGTCCGAATAATGTAAATACTGTAAATACTACCTCATCTCAGAAATATAGACAAATAGAATGATCTGTTATTAAACGTCGTACAAATGGCAACAAAGATGAGGACAATAGTCCAAATAATGTACATACTGCAATAGTAAACTAATTATAAATGTTTGTATCAGTTGGTGTTCAGACATTAAAAGCTTCTTTATTACTGGAGCATCTTTTAATTAAACAAAGAAAAAAGAATGATGTACTTTAAACTTTTAATAAGAAAGTTGCAGCAATAAAACATCAGCTATTTTATGTTTTCACAGCTAATTATCTTCACATGAATTATCGACTGTTGTCTTATATCAATGAAGGGAGGTAACTCTGTAAGAACAAATAATTCGCTTGCTACAATAAAATTTCGTCTTAATCTTACCTTTTCTAACGTCTATCATTAATGTTTTGCATTCATCTCTCCATTTCTACGATTATATTCTACATCACTTTTACTATTTCAACAGTCTCATTATTTTTATTTATTTTTGGATAGAACTCAACCTTGTCGGGCTCTCTGCTTTCTGATGGAGAGGAATCCAGATGAGACTATGCCGAAGAATAGAGCCTCGTTTGGGGAAAAATAGAAAAAACTCGATCCCGCTTAGGTAGGGGGTCTACGGAAAAATTTTGCCCGAGCGTACGCGCTTGCAATGCACCACGTAAAAAACCGACCTTGTGTTACAACTCGCCTTTTGTAATGAGGGCTCATTAGGTTTCGACTCGTGGGCTCATCTTCCTGGTTATGTTTACAACATTTTAGCCGCTGCATTCTCTATCTTCAGGCTTTATTAGCAGTTACTAACCATTGGATTCCGAATCCAATCAATTATTCAATCCACAGTGGTAAATTTTTCTCATTCGGAAGTTCGATAGGGAACGCGGCGTGGTGAATAAAAGAATTGCTTAAGCGGATCTGTTTACACGGCTGTTCTGAGATCCATCAGCGGGTCGGGTAGCTGTGGTTCGATGACAAAGATAAATGAGATAACGCTAACAAATTAACCGATACGAAATATACTCTGAGGGTTGATAAATATTTTAAAGGGAGAGAAAAGAGAAAAAGAGAAAGAGAGAGAGAGAGAGAGAGAGAGAGAGAGAGAGTGGGGGGAGAGGGAAGGAGAGAGAAAGAGAGAGACAGGGACAGAGGGGAAGTAAAAATTAGAGAATGAAAGCAAAAAAGAGTAATGAGAGACAATTAGAGAATATGAAAAATAAGACAGAGAGAAAGAGAGAAAGAGAGAGAGAGAGAAAAACAGAGAGAAGAAAAATAAGAAAATGAGACAGAGAGAATGAAAAGAAAGAAGGAAGGTAGTGAGAGAAAACGAGTGAACATAAGAGAGGAGAGAGAGAGGGGAAGAAAGACCATAAGAGAGAGAGAGAGAGAGAGAGAGAGAGAGAGGAGTGAAAGAAATGAAAAGAGGGAGGTAGTGAGAGAAAATTAGAGAATATGATAAATAAGAAAGAGAGGAAAGAGAGAGAGATGGGGTAAGTAAGAAAATGAGAGAGAAATAAATGAAAGGAAGGAGGTAGTGAGAGAAAATTAGAGAATATGATAAATCAGAGAGAGCGGGTGGAAAGTGAGAAAGAGGGAGAGGGAGAGGGAGGAAAGTGAGAGAGAGGAGAGATGTTAGAAAATCAGAGAGAGAAAGAAAGGAAAGGAGAGCGGTAGTGAGTGAAAATTAGAGAATATGAAAAAAAAGATAGATAGGGAAGAAACAGAAAGAGAGAAAGAGAGAGAGAGAGAGAGAGGGGGGTAAGTAAGAAAATGAGTGAGAAAGAAGGAACGGAAAAGAGCGGTAGTGAGTGAAAATTAGAGAATATGAAAAAAAGATAGATAGGGAAGAAACAGAAAGAGAGAAAGAGAGAGAGAGAGAGAGAGATGGGGGTAAGTAAGAAAATGAGTGAGAAAGAAGGAACGGAAAAGCGGGAGGTAGTGAGATAAAATTAGAGAATATGAGCAATAAAAAAAGAGAGAGAGAAGCAAAAAGAGGCCGAGAGCATTTTCGTGCTTGTGATGACATAAACAAATAGACGTTGTCGGATTTCAAAATGGCGCATAATTAGAATATCGAATTTTTAGCCTCGTTATCATTAATATTAAGCTGGATAGTTTTAAGTGAAATGACGGTTGGGAAATTGAATCAGCAAGATTGTGTTACGTACGCCAATCATACAAGTGGGTAGTGCGATTTTGGGGGCTCAAACAAACACTAGTATGAAATACACAACAATCCTAACTACGTGCTTATTAAGCAAAGGAGAAGGTTTGCCATGAAAATAAGCATATATAAAATCTTTGTTTTTATTTAGGCTCGAATGCTGACCAATATGATACTTTATTATTAGAATATACTGATCCTTTCGTATCTGGTTTGGTGCATGTGCATTTAAAGAACCAAAGGTGACCTGATAAACACGGACGAGAGGCTAATTTGTTGATCCAGTTACTTTAAGCGAGGCTTATCACTGTCTCCAGGCAGACGAGACACAGAACGAAGTCAGTGTAAACGAATAGTTATTCAATTGCAAACACGAGTTGTTTTCTATTCAGTCGGGTCAAGTGTCTTGAGATTCTCAGAGACGTGATGCTATGCAGTTTGAAAAAGTCGCAAAAGACAATCTCTAAGCCAATTTACCATTTCAGTTAAAATTGATGATAATGCTTCAAATCTTGCAAACACGTTTCAGATAAAATGTTAATAAAACTGATTGCAGTTGATTATCAGTAGTAGTTACGTAATTTCTTGCCAACTGTAAATCACACACACACACACACACACACACACACACACACACACACACGCACACACGTGCGCATACATGCTCTACCACACTTACACACACAAACACAGTAAAATTAATGACAGCAGCACCAGCAGCAGTCAGGAATGGTCATTCCTTGAAAGGCACGGACTCACTCGGACAGACACACGCTTCTCTGCCATTCTGAAGATGAGATTTTGATCTCGAAATATTAATATATAATAAATAGGTAATACCCCACAACTTCTTTACCTTCCTTTATTTTACTAAACGCATTGTGATAGCCTTCAAAACCAAACCATATTCTTATATTTTATTTTTATTTTTTAATTGTATCACCCCGTGCAAGGCGGTAACGCCACTGATGTGCAGGGGGCTACATAAGAGTAAAAAGATTAGATAGGAGGAGAGTGAAGAGAATGTCGAACCAGTTAGAAAAAAGCAAGAGAAGGATGGGAATACAGGTCCAACAACCAGAGAAATTTCTGCCAAATTAAAGAAAAGAAAATCAAATGTTCAATTAAGCATGAAAACAAATTTAAAATTAAGCAAAAAATGACTTATTTTTAAGAATATTTCAAAGAAAGTCGAGCTCCCATCCCAAACACATAACAAAGCTAAAAAACGAGACTATATAGCAAAAGAAAGGATTGAGCATAAACTTTAAGAAAACTGAATGTATGGTCATCATCAAAAAAAGGAGACCAATATGCCAACTGCAAGTCGGAGAATCTAAAATAAGATAATTAAACAAAAAATACCTGGGAAGTGTTTTCTCAGAGGATGGAAAATGCGACACGGAGATCCAAAGACGCTTTGGTATGGCCAAAGACGCATTTCAGAAGCTGGCCCGAGTACTGAAAGACAGGAAAATCTCATTAGAAACAAAGAAAAAAGTGCTGGATTGCTACTTGATATTTATCATTCTGTATGGAAATGAATGCTGGACGATCTCATCAAAGATGAAGCAGAGGCTTGAGGCAGCAGAAATGTGGTTTTACAGAAGGATGCAAAGATGAGGTGTTGGAAAGGATGCAAACGAGAAGAAAACTGATAATAAATATCAGGAAGAGACAAATTAGGTTCCTGGGACACGTAATGAGGAAGGAAGGCCTGCAGAACTTGATACTCACTGGGCGGATAAATGGAAAAAGAGACAGGGGAAAGCAGCGCGAGACGTACTTGTTAGGTCTGAGGAAAAGGTTGACGGAATGGGGCTGGGGAGAGATACCAATAGAAAAGTTATTGAGAGCAACAAGAGACAGAGTCAAGTGGAAGTCCATGATCGCCTACGTCCTGAAGGGACACGGCACATGAAGAAGACGTGTCCGCAATTAAGCCAAATGGGCATTTGCGCTTTTCTGGAACTGTATTAATGTTATTTATATTTAAGAAGAAGATTCAAACAGAATGTTCACAATTCTAAAGAATAAAAAAAGAAAGAAAAAAGTTCAGGAAGCCTGTTCTACAGTGAAAGGTTGGAAATCCTAAAAAAAAATTTAAATTTTGAATTTAATCTCTTTCGACTCCTTTTTGGTGGGAGTTTCAGTGGCTACACTGTGTATTTAGCACGTCCCAGAAAATAGGAATAGACGTCTAGATAATGTTTTTTCTGGTAAATAACAGGAAAGGTATTTAGTGACTGGTATATGATTTCAAAGATGTGCGTTGTGGTGCAGAGGATATCCACTTGGAACGAGAAATCGGGGTGCCGAGTTCGAATTCCAGTTGAATTACTTGCATTCACCTACGCGCAAATATCCTAGGGAAAGGTACTGATCCGTATTTTTCTTCCAGTTATGGGTTAAATAACAGAACAGATTGAGTTCTATAGCCTTGGTCGGCAAACATTCTACCGCAGAAAGTAATGGCAACCTACTGCTGGATAATCTTCTGCCCAGTCAGTCATGTCGCTTTCGAGACATGATCACCCAAGCGTGTATCACGTATGGCACTTAACTGACTGACTGAATATAATAGTTCAAAATATTATTAAGGCTTCTACTGGGGGTCAGTTTTATGTTGTTATGAAGTAATACACTGATCCCCCACTAATTACTACTTTATAATATAATGCATCTCTTCCCCCTCTAACTATGAGTCAAATAACAGAACAGATTGGGTTCTATAGCCTTGGCTGGCCACCAGTCTACCGCAGAAAGCAATGGCAACCTACTGCAGGATAATCTTTTGCCCAGTCAGTCATATCTCTTTCGAGACATGATCGCCCAAAGCGTGTATCACTAATAGCACTTAACTGACTGACAGAATATAATAGTTGGAAACGTAATTAAGGCTTCTACTGAGCATAAAGTGGGGGATCAGTTTATATTGTTATGAAGTAATAAATTGATCCTCCACTAATTACTACTTAATAATATAATACATCTCTCCCCACTTTAGCTATGAGTCAAATAACTAGGCAGATTAGGTTCTATACCCTTGGCTGGAAACCAGTCTACCGCAGAAAATAATGGTAATCGCCTGTGGGATAATTTTCTGCCCAGTCAGTCATGTCTATTTCGAGAGATGATCGCCCAAAGCGTGTATCACGTATGGCACTTAACTGACTGATATCAATGTATCCTATTTAATAATGGTTTGGTTTTTATGAATGTGTGCACTCGGTGGAACTCAAAGAATGTTTTGTGAGCTGTAAGCTCAAGCAATATTATTGCCGATGAAATTCGAGTCATGTTAAATTGATGCGAAATAGTTCGAAGCATGTTTGATGAGAAGTCTTGTTCAGAGTTGAACTGTATTACAGTGACTCGTTTCATGTCAAAGCCTGTGTGTCTATTTTAACCAGTTGTTTTATTTTTCAACTAGCAGTATAGCCCGGCGTTGCTCGGGTGTAATAAAAGCTTTAAAACTAATCCATGGTCCTGGAGCTCAGACTCTTTGAACGTTGGCACGAAAAGCTGAAAAGCAATAGTTGTTTCCAGTTAAAGCGAAACTGTAGACGGAAAGAAAAATGAATGGATGTAAGTAAAATTTTGATTTCCCGGTATCGATATCAAATAAGTTTTTTCGTCGTAAACTGAATTTTGAAGACTAAATAAGTCCTCTGAATAAATGGTATCATGGCTGAGACTAAGAACTACAATTATACCTACTTAGAGCCAAAACCGAAGCAAAAACTAAAATAAAAGGACTGATAAAAATACAGACATACAGGCAGATAAACAGACACACACACAAGCATCTTGCTTTATATATATATATTATCGATTTTCTGCACTATTGTAAGAACTGCAATCTTGAAACTTCTGAATATCGTTTCTTATGTCTTTGTCTATGAGTGTATCAAATTTGATTAAAATCGGAACACTCCTTCTATAACCCGGTTTTTTCGATTATCGATTTTCGATATTTATCGGGGGTACCTCGACACAAAACCTAGCTAAGAACACTCTAAGACGCTTATAGTACAACTGCGTAAATTTTCAAGAAAATCGGTTCAGCCGTTTCGGAGTCTATACGTAACGGACACACACACACACACACACACACACACACACACACACACATACATACACACGCACACACAAAGTTCCATTTATTATTTAAGTTTAGATTTTTAAATGCTCGTTTTGAATGGTTCGATTTTCAGAAGAGAGCTGCACACACGCGCCTGTGCCCGCATGCACATATGAGTATAGCAGCATTTGTATGTAAGTCCTAAGGTAATTAAAATAACAAGAGGGGATGGCTCTTATTAGTTCTTTTGTTTAGAATATTACGGGAGGCTATTTGCATTTATATGTACTGCTGTATCTATAGGGAGCTGGTTAATGTTTCTTGGTTCGGCCTTGTGTCTTACTTAACCGAACTCTCTACAATTTATAACTTTTTTATATATATATATATATTTATATATATATATATATATATATATATATATTTTCCACTTTTAAAGAAGTTATTTAGCTACCCAAATTTCTACCATGAGTGGTGTCTTCAGGAGATTTTTAATAACTGATTTTACCTTTTACCGTTTTTCTTTTTAAGAACGCTATTCTATTTATGAACAAGCATTGTTTAAATTCAAATGGCCAAAACAAAATAAATTTGGGCTCAACCAAAGATACCTTTAAGACCAGGTGGTTCAACCACAGATCTACATTTAAAATACAAAAATAAAAAAACAATACAAAATTGGCTAACCACGTCTGGAAATTGAAATAAAAATATGAAAAAGACCCAGACATAACGTGGAGCATTGTAAAAACAGCCAAGCCTTACAACGGTGGACAAATATGTAGACTGTGCCAAGAAGAAAAATTAGAAATTATGACATGCCCAAATAAAGACGAACTGTTAAATAAAAGAACAGAAATTATGACTAAATGTATCCACACTAAGAAATACCTCTTAGATTCATACAACCATGGATGAAAACGTCATAATTCGTTTGAATTTAAACAATGCGCATTCATAAATTCTCTGCCACGTGAATATTCAAATAAAACATCGTTACAAGAGTGTTCTTAAAAAGAAAAACGGTAAACGGTAAAATCAGTTATTAAAGATCGCCTGAAGACACCACTCATGGTAGAAACCCGGGTAGCGAAATAACTCGTTTGAAAATAGAAAATATTCAAAAGTTCTACAATATAATTGTATCGAACACTTTTTAATAGAAATGTGTACTAGTGTAACCCTATTAGAACCAAAAACTAAGTTGTAAACAATCAATACACACACACACACACACACACACACACACACACACACACACACACACACACACACACACACACACATATATATGTATAAAATTTGTGTATTTAGACAGCAAATTTTCTTTTAAACATGTCATTCGCGTATTATAATTGAAAGATGTCAGAAATGAGCTGTAACGTTGACAGATGTTATTATCATTCATTTCTCAATGTACACAAGTACTTTCAATCTTCTCCCAAGATCATCTTTAAGGGGTGTGAGTTCAGGTAACAAAAAATAATCGTAAAACTGTGTTGCGAAAAATTACTGTAAATTTTTTTCTACTTCAAATATAACGGTTGTTGACAAATTGCTTAGCGTTCATTAGAACGTGAAAATTCTCAAGAATGGATTTTTTTAATATGTTGTAATGTCATGTTCATGCACGTGTTAAAGCATGCGAAAACTGTTCCATTTACAAACATTTTAAAACATTACTACACTATTCATAGCCGATTATATTAAGTGACGGCATAAGTTTTCTTAATGAAAATCTGTAATCGAGAATTTGTAGTTTGTTTTTGTTGTTTTCTTGGTGTATGATAGTTGCATTATCGATCATTATTTTTTTATATTGTGAATGTAGACAGGAATATGGTTGTAGATGTCTTGAAATGAACGAATGGTCAGACAAGTGTAATATAATACGTCTTTTTAATGTAGTTGTAGTAAATCCAACAAATATATTCGTTTTTTGTCAGAGATACATTATCCCAAGGGACATTTGAATTGATATATAATGTTGGTTTTACGTAACACATCAGTTGGTGGGGAGGAGTTATTACGAATAATTAAATTAGTAGTATTTTATTTTTTATAATATATTATTAACTTTAATTTTTATTAGGATCAGCGGGAGATATATTAGTACGAATGAGATTTTTTATGATTTTTTCATCCTGTTTGTAGTTATCGTGCATCTGGTTGCATTAGAAAAAATTGACATGTTTATAGTACGGGAAAGATTATCCCTGAGTATGAACGGATTTTATTAAAATAAGCAAACACAATGCTTGCAAATTATTTAATCTGACATATCTAAAAATAAATTTGCTGCCTAAATATACAAATTTATATATATATGTATATACGATTATATAGGCTCTTTATTGAGGAATTTCATTAATGTTTTCTTTTTAGAAGCATTTTTTCAGACAATTTATATTTGAATATTTGAACCGGAAACCAGGAAAATTAAAAAAATTAAATAAATGAAAACAGCCTAAACGAACAAATTTAATCAAACTTGGTGTTTAATGGAACTTGCAGACATGAAATCTCTCTCTCTCTCTCTCTCTCTCTCTCTCTCTATATATATATATATATATATATATATATATATATCCGAGTGAATAAGGGACAAAGAAAACATTAATGTAAAACAGTGCTCGATATATAATATAGAGCTGTGGATATTTATTATAAATTATATTTTAGAGCATGTACAAATCCTTCAATAACAAAGAAAAACAAAACATAACGTCTCTTTTCAAGCACTTTTGGTAGTTAAAAAAAGGAAAATAAAACACTTAAAGTTAAATGGAAAGTTCTCAAACAAGCATGAACAGCTAAATAAAAAAAGGAACCATGTTTCCTTTGTCTTCAAGAAAAAATTGAAACCATTAAATACATAAATAGCGACAAGCTTTTAAACCAGAGGCATGAAATCACAGTAAACTGGACGCACATTAAAGAACTAACCTTACAATCATGCTGATAAAGGCTAGCCAGGCGGCCATAAAACACACTTTCATTAATCAACTATATCCCCTACCTTCCCCACTTTCTTCAAAATTCTAACGGATAATTTATAAGACTTATTCCCTTATCGCTAACCCTCGCCAACATCCCACACACAACTCCCAAATATAAGAAAAAAAGCCTTCCATTTCTTTCCACACCACCTGATGAGACATTGGAAGTCAATGTCGAAACAAAATGTATAATTTGTAGTGGATATATATATATATATATATATATATATATATATATATATATATATATATATAAAATTGTACATGTTCTAAAATATAATTCATATATATATATATATATATATATTTATTAATAAATTATAACATTGATATGTTATAATATCACTACAAAAGTAGCTATTTTGTTTCGACAATTTTTGTGTCTTATCAAGTGATGTGGTTATTTCAAAATATATATATATATATATATATATATATATATATATATATGATTTGTATTTCATATATTTAAATTCCATCAGTGATATTGAGTGAAAATTAAGAGTTGGCATGAGGAAACATTTACGTTTATTAACAGTACAGTTAGCATTTCTGTCGGTTGAAGTTTATTAACATTTTTTAAACAGGTACTCCTTAAGAAATCTGCTTAACAGTATTTACACTATTATAGTGTTATTAACTTTTCTCATACTGATAAGAGTTTCGTTCTGAACTTTGTGTTTAAGGCTTTGTCGAAAGTCAACATCTAGTTGCCTGTGGAAAGTACTCAGGTATTATGTTTATTTTAATTGGTAAAGGTATTCGTTTGAGATTTTAAAACTGTTTTTCGTAGTAATGAGAGTTTCATGCAAAATTCTTGTTTAAGATATTGTGGAAAGTCAGCATCTAGTTTCATGCAGAAAGTACGCAAGTCCTGTGCTTTTATTTGTTTAAGATATTCGTTTGTTATTGTAAAACTGTTATCGATTTTTCTCGTACTGATGAGAGTTTCGTTCTAATCCTTTTGTTTAAGTTATTGTAGAAAGTCAACATCTAGTTGCACTTAAAAAATACCCAAATTCTATGTTTTTGCTATTTTGTAAAGGTATTCGTTTGTGATTGTAAAACTGTTATCGATTTTTCTCGTACTGATGAGTGTTACGTTCTAACCATTTTGTTTTTTTCTTGTATTGTTGAAAATCAACATCTGGTTGCATGAGTAAATTACTCAAGTCTTAATTTTTTGTTGTTTGGTAAAGATATTCATTTGCGATTTTTTATCGGGTCGAATGAAGAATTGTTTTCTTGAAGAGCAAACGGATTCTTTCGCTTGAAGCCATTTTAATTATTGATCTAAGAAAACGCTTGTATATAAATGATAGTACCCTGTAATTACATAATTATAGCTCTGTGAATAAAATTGTTAGAATTCTATAGTTGCAAATACATGTTAAAGAAAATCAGTGCATTACTTTTACTATTCCCGCGTTGTTATCCGATAAGCAGAAAATATTTGTTAAAAAAATGACAAGAAAAATTTAAGAAACAACTTATTGACTATCGAAACAAATACAATAAACGTCAACAGTTTACTAATCAATGAAAGATCTATCAAGAATTTGTTGTGACTCGAAGTCAAACTTTGAACGAATAATGATTTTCGTTTTTCGCTGTGAGAACGGAAAGATAATATCACAGTCAATATTTGATCAATGAATACAGACTTATCGATCTTTTCCACCGACTCTTATATATTATTTTCTTAATCATTTAAAATCTATGGAATTTTCAATTCATAGCATTTGCGATTTAAACAAGAATTTTCAATGAAATGTTTATTCACGGGTATATACACATATGTTAGTGCGTTTCCAATGCATATATATATATATATATATATATATATATATATATATATATATATAAAGTATACCTAGTGAGCCAACAAACCTACCAAGGTTTGACCTAAGCGGAAAGCTGCACAGGTATACTTTACTTATTCTTCTCTACCTAAGTACTCAGCGCTTTTTTGTTAGTTGATGACTCGTCTCGGGTTTTTTTCTTTGGGCTTCGTGCTGACTCGGTCCGAATCCTTTCGGCTGATGTTCATGTGCTTAGCTCTTTCTTTTTTTATAACCATTTTTCCTTTCACGTAGATCAGCGGGAGAGGGTTTCGACACGAGTATAGTTATAAATTTGTCTTATATATATATATATATATATATATATATATATATAGCTAACCTAAAGACCCATCGAACCTACCAAGCCAACCTTCCCTGAAGATCCAACCTTTCAGTATCTTAAGGAGATTTATAATAACTGATTCTCCAACGTTTCCAAAGGTACAACAGATTACGAACGCACGAATGGGCGTTTAAAATAACTGAAATTTCAAAAATAAGGAGGAGTTACTTAAAGACCCTAATCACTTTAAAGCTTTAAACAAATGTTTATCATTGTCAGTAATGCTATTAATGTGTTTTAATTTTATTTAATATATAGTCATTTTTTAAATATCACTCCCCGTAAAAAAGCTGAATACTCATTACACAAATTTAATGATACTACCTTCCAATTCTCCTTCAACTAAAATACAAAATAAATTAGCTATTCCAAACACTAAAATTGTAATCACTACCTCCAAAACTATAAGTGATATAATAAAGATGAAAAACACTAAAAAAAAAAACAAAAACAATTCATCTGCCGGGATTTATCGAATAAATTGTCTACGATGTAAAAACATGTATGTACGGGGCGACATCACGAAATCTAAAAACGTTGATCTGCGAACAGAAAAAGGGACTTACGTTTAGACAAACAATTCAGCTCCCCTGTATTACATCGAAATTTCTCAAATGTTAGTTTAAAAAAGAACAGGAGAAATCACAGTGAAAACATATTAATTGCATTACTACCAGTTATAAACACTCGATTCAATAAGTTGGTGCTGAGTAAGTTGGAGTTGTTTGGATATAGACTCATTACTCGGACATACTATTTCATTGTAAGACTGTATATATTGATTTATACTAATAGTATTCCTAAATTGACTAACCTGTGTTACAGTTTGTAGATTTTTGTTCAATATAACTTATATTTTCTATCTCTATATCGGGTTTTGTTATTTATTATTTTGTGTGGTTTCTCAACCGGAATCCACAACACCTATCATAATAAATGCCAGAAACTGATGGAAAAGGTTTCCTTAGATACACACCTAGCATCGTTAATCGATGGTTTTAAAATATCCTTACAATTTCGGAGATGGAATATTCCACTTGTCTTGCTTTCAGTTTTACACCCTTCTGGATTCCAATAATACACGTCGCTTTTGCTATGAGTACCCTGGGCGGTGAGTATAGTAGATAGTGAGAGAGTGGAGAATAATTAATAGAAATGATACAAATTATACAGGCATTTCTATAGTGTCAAGGTACTGTGGTGCCATCGGCGATTTACTTTTGTCACGTCAATGTACCTGAAGAAATCTGATCATGATCCCACCCACCCTGTGACGTCCTGTCATTGATTTATTATAAAGGTAAGAGAAAAGTGAAGGCCATTTGTTCAAGAAGGAATTGCAGATTCTAGACCATTT